>CAJQUN010001880.1:0-41465 GCA_907163345.1 Haberlea rhodopensis
AGCATAAAATGACGACAAAATGCACTGTTTCTTCCTTATTGTCAAATACTATCACAATGGCCTGTCTTTCTTTTTTGTTTGTTTGGTTATTAATAAGGTTTTCATTTATGCCATATAGTTATGTGGATTCATCTAATATTATGTCCTCGATCTGTAGGTGTACATAATAAGGGCAAATGATTGTAAATGAAGTATGTCACGCCCGCCCGAGACCGGGATCGATAACACCGGCGTTGATTCCAAATACAATTGAAAATCAACAAGCCTCATATAGTACAGGAATTTAATACAACCAGTCTATTTATTCCATAACCATAAATGTTTTACAACTGAAAATAAAACCATAACTTAAATCTTAACAGAGTTTAGCGGAAGCGTAATTATGTAGAATCTTGAAATAATTGCGGTAGATCACCAACCCCAAAAGTTATGTTGTTCTGCATCTTCGGTATCTGTCTCACTTTTATCTGGGGAGGATATGTAAGGGTGAGTGTTCTGGTTGACACTCAGTAAGCGGGGGCCAATCGAATATGCCAAAAACATATACTTATATAGATTTCAAAACAGATTTCAAAACATAAACTGATACAGATAACATAATTTTGCTCCGTTGAGCCATACTAAAAGCATCATATTAGAACACATATCATATACTTATCAAATTAGAGCGATCTACATAACATAAGGATTATAGAGGTGGCTCCTACGAATTCAAGAGGTGGCTCCCGTACGTATATCACTTTGCCCATTGGTTCAGAGTTGGTTCACACGTACGTAGCACGTTGTTTCGCATAGCCTTTATCTCCCGATATTCAGAATTTCATGACATCATAGTTTTTAAAATAGTTCACATATTCGACTGTATTTTTCATAAGCATTCATTTGTTATCAAAACGAAGGATAATATACAAAAGCCCACTTACCTGATTGTTTACGATGATTCTTTAAACTTGAAAGAGTATGGATCTACAACCTTCAAAATCACTTCTTTTCTTGCTAGAATATTTGATTTTTGAGAGTATTTCCTTTAAACTTTTTGTGTTTCTACTAATGAATCTAGCTTGGTATTTATAGAAGTTTTTCAAGAATATTATGTAATCAATGACATCACTTAATATTATGTAATCAATGACATCAACTTAATATTATGTAATCAATGACATCAACTTAATATTATGTAATCAATGACATCAACTTAATATTATGTAATAAATGATGTTTTATGGATTGTTTGATTACCCAAATTCAATGTATCATGTTGTGGTATCATGTTGTTGTAAGGTGGTTGCAAGTGGTGATCATCACATTCTTCCCTCCTTATGAGGAGTTTCGTCCTCGAAACTTGAAGCAGTTTGATCTTGGAATAGATAGGGATATTTTTCTCGCATTTTCTTTTCTGGTTTCCAATGGCTTCTCTCTCTGTATGGTTCGACCATTGACTTTGATATATGGAATGGTCCTTCGTCTCATACTTGATCCTTTCCGTCTATGATTCGGATCGGAATTTCTTCATACTCATACTTCAGGGTTTCGTTCAAGTTTCCTTGATCTACTAAAGGTTCTGCTTCGAGTACATGATTTGGATCAGCAATGTACTTTCTTAACTGTGATACGTGAATACATTATGAATCTTGAGAGGCATGGCGGTAGTGCTATTCTATAAGCTAGAGTTCCCACTTTCTCTAAGATTTCAAATGGTCCAACATACCTTGGTCTTAACTTTCCTGCTTTGTCAAATCGGATGACTCCTTTCCTTGGTGAGACCTTTACATAAACCTTGTCACCAATCTCGAATTCTAACGGTCTTCGTTTCATATCAGCCCAACTTTTTTGTCGATTTTGAGCTGCCTTGAGCCTATCTCGAATGATTGTCACTTTGTCGATTGTGGTCTGTACAAGCTCAGGTCCGGTGATAGCTTTCTCTCCAATTTCATCCCAATATAACGGTGATCGACATTTTTGCCCATAGAGTGCTTCGTATGGTGCCATTCCAATGCTGTTATGATAACTATTGTTGTAGGCGAACTCGATCAGAGGCAAGAGCTCACTCCAGTTTGCACTGAAATCTATGGTACAAGCTCTTAACATATCCTCGAGGGTTTGGATTGTCCTCTCTGTTTGGCCATCGGTTTTGTGGGTGATAGGCCGTGCTAAGAGTTACCTTAGTTCCCATAGCTTGTTGAAACTATTCCAGAAGCGTGACACAAATCTGGGATCTCTATCGGATACGATACTTATCGGGACTTCATGAAGTCGCACAATATTATCCATGTATAGGGTCGCTAGTTTATCCAAGTTATAATTCATACGAACTGGGATGAAATGTGCAGATTTTGTGAGTCTATCCACAATTACCCATATACCGTCATGACTTTGTCGTGACTTTGGCAATCCTACTACAAAGTCCATGGAGATATGTTCCCACTTCCATTCCGGAATTTCAAGAGGTTGAAGTAATCTTCCTGGCCTTTGATGTTCAGCTTTAATTTGCTGACAAACTAAGCATCTAGCGACAAATTCAGCAACATCTTTCTTCATTCCATTCCACCAGAAGCTTTCTTTGAGGTCTTTGTACATCTTTGTGCTTCCAGGATGGATGGAGAACTTTGATTTATGTGCTGTAATCATCACTTCTCGTCTAAGGTCCTTCACGTTTGGCACACATAACCTTCTTTTCATCCATAAAGTTCCATCGTTGTCTGTCGTGAAATCGGAAATTTTCCTCCCCTTAACTTGTTCTTTCAGTTTAGTCAGGCTGGGATCCTGACTTTGCTCTAACTTTATCATTTCTCGGAGGCAGGGATAAGCTGAAAGGGATGCTAAAATCATCTTCCCTGTGCCCTTCCGACTTAGTGCGTCTGCGACCTTATTTGCTTTCCCTGGATGGTAGCTTATCGTAAGGTCATAGTCCTTCAATAGTTCTATCAATCGTCTTTGCCTCATATTTAATTCCTTCTCGTGAACAAATACTTGAGACTCTGATGATCCGTGAAAATTCACACTTGGCACCGTAAAGGTAATGCCTCCATATTTTCAAGGCAAAAACTACGGCTGCTAACTCAAGGTCATGCGTAGGGTAGTTTTGTTCATACGGTTTAAGTGCCTTGATGCATAGCAATCACTCTCCCTTCTTGCATGAGCACACATCCTAGACCTTCTTTTGATGCATCGCTGTAGATGGTAAAACCCATATTCTCAGTTGGCAATACCAATACAGGTGTAGATGCAAGCTTCTTCTTCAAAGTCTCGAAACTCTTCTCAGACTCCTTACTCCATATGAATTGGAGTTCTTTTGTGTGAGTTTGTAAGGGGTATGGCTATCGAGGAAAATCCTTCAACAAATTTTCGATAATAGCCAGCTAGCCCCTAAGAAACTTCGAATTTCCGTAACAGTCTTTGGTCTTGGCCAGTCCATAATCGATTCCACTTTCTTAGGATCTACGGACACGCCTGCTTCAGAGATGATATGCCCTAAGAAGGCAACGTTGTCTAGCCAAAATTCGCATTTCTTGAACTTGGCAAATAGTTAATTCTCTCTTAAGGTCTGTAGAGTAAGACGAAGATGTTCCTCGTGTTTCTCTTTACTACTCGGTGAATAGACCAGAATGTCATCTATGAACACTACCACGAACTTGTCCAAGAATGGCTTGAATACTCGATTCATCAAGTCCATGAACGCGGCTGGAGCATTCGTCAAACCAAATGGCATCACTGTGAACTCGTAATGCCCATATCTTGTTCGAAAGGCAGTCTTCGAAATATCTCCTGCCTTAATCTTGAGCTGATGATAGCCCGATCTTAGATCAAGTTTAGAAAAGACTTTAGCTCCCTTGAGTTGATCGAATATGTCGTCTATCCTTGGGAGAGGATATCTATTTTTGATTGTGATCTTATTTAATTCTCTGTAATCGATACACAATCTCATACTCCCGTCTTTCTTTTTATAAATAGTACCGGAGCTCCCCATGGAGATGTACTTGGTCTGATGTGCTTCTTGTCCACGAGTTCTGGCAGTTGTTCTTTTAGCTCTTTCAATTCAGCTGGAGCCATTCGATATGGTGCCTTCGAAATGGATGCAGCGCCTGGTACCAAGTTAATCTCAAACTCTATATCACGATCCGGGACTAATCCGGGGAGATCATCTGGAAAAACATCCGGAAATTCTTGTGTTACCGGAATATCTTCTAGTCTGAGTTCAGCTCCTTCCGTGACTTTTTTTATCATGGCTAGGTAAATTCTCTCACCGCTTTTCATGGCTTTCCAAGTTTGAGAAGCAGATAAAAAAACTTTACGCTCTTTTGTATTGCCACAATATAAGATTTCTTCTTGGTCTGGTGCTCGTAGTTTGACTTTCTTATTATGGCAGTCAACTAAGGCATGGTGTTTAGATAACCAATCCATTCCTAGGATAGCATCAAACTCCACCATGTTGAGTTGAATCAGATCGGTGTTGAACTTCTGTCACTTATGTGAATGTTGCAACCTCGATGAATACTATGTGTTTCCAAGGTTTTATTAGCAGGAGTTGCTACTCTATATGGTTCACTAAGTATGTCAGGAATAAATTTTAACTTCTTAGCGAACCTGTAGATATAAATGAGTGCGTAGCTCCACAATCAAACAGCACATAAGCAGGCAATTTATTGATTAAGACAGTACCTGCCACACGTCATTGGCATTATTCGCCTCATTCTGTGTCATGGCGAACACCCTGGCATTGGGTTTGTTTGGAGGGATGCCATTGCCTGCTCCAGTCCCCTTCTTCTCTCAGTCTTAGGGCAATTAGCAATTTTATGTCCAAACTTCCCACATCGGAAGCAAGCACCACTTTGTCTACGACATTCCCCAGTATGTGCAAGATTACAGATTGGGCACTTTGGGAATTCTTTGTTGTTTGGGGTAGATGTAGATCCCCTTTGTTGATTATGGAACTGATTTGGCCGTTTGAACTTCTGGCCATTGTTAGAGGGCTGATGAGGGAGATGTCGTTTGCGCTTGAACTCTTCTTCTCGGCGATGTATGTCAGACTCGGCCTTGATGGCTGCTCCCATCACATCCTCAAAGTTGATGGTATCCAACACTGCTAATGCTGATTGGATCCGACTGTTCATACCCTTCTTGAAACGGTGTAGCTTTAAGTCATCATCTGCCATAATGACTGGGGCGTAAGTCCCAAGAGAATGGAATTTTGAGGAATACTCTACCACTGACATTCCTGGAGTTTGTGTCAGGTTATCAAATTCCTCCAACTTTTGGAGTTTAATGGCTGCTGGGAAGTATTGTTTTAGAAATGCACCACGGAACCTTTGCCAAGTGATTGGTCCGGTCACTTCCATCGAGGGTGACATACTATCCCACCACTTATTTGCATCATCAACAAGAAATGGCGATGTAACTTCCACTTTGATTTCTTGAGGCACTTCCAGTAGTCTATGATTTTTCTACTACTTCTTCCAGCAATGCTGAGCCACTTCTGGTTTTGAGTTACCATCGAATGTTGACATTCGATTCTTGCGAAGAGACTCATAATGATATTTTATCCCATGCGGCTGAGGCTGAGGCTGTGGTTTGCCTGATTAGCAGTTGGGTTAATAATCCCCTGAAGAGTAGTGGCTACTATGGTAGCTATGGCCATGAAGTCTTCACGACTTAAACTCGTTTTTGGAGATTGTGGTGGATCTTGGCTTCCTCCAGCTTCATTGTCATTATTGCGTGGAAATCCATATCGTGGGTTGCGGTTGTTACGGGGTGGTCGTCCAGCCATGTCCTACAAATTCACACATTTGTAATTTTAGTCCAAAAGTAATTCTCCCACATCGAGTCATTCATCAATCAAATCCTCAATTTTTTATTATAAATAATGGCTTGATGCTGAGTTGAAAATCACACCTCTAAAATCTTCTTTGTTATCTTTTAGTGTTTGGTTTCAGTAATTACTACTGAGACGGAACTTTTTAGTCTAAAGTTTGGCTAGAAGCAAGGGTGGTTCATCTGGACGAGGGCGAGCTTCAAGACATGTCTGAAGAAACCCCAATGTTTTTAATTTTGTATTTTATTTGCAGTTTATTGTGTTTTCATGTATGTTGGTGATGTCGTTTGGAAATTTAATTTTATTTATCATGTTTATTTCTTTTTGTATTGTGGATCAGATATGTAATATTTTGAATTAAATATTCAGTTTGTAATGATAATTATAAAAGAAATAAAGGTTACACACCGCTAATATTGAAGTTATAAATTGCACTCCTCTAAATTAAGTTGATAAAAATTGTCGATTTGCAAAACGTTTATAGTTTAAAAATATTGAAGAAATTGCAAAGTCTAAGGTTATTCTTACAAGCGAAACTATATGGTCATCATATAGATTTGTCAATGAGAAATGAGTTTAAAAATAAAGTTGTGGAGAGAATACGCTAAAAGAAAGTTTTGACAAAAAACATATAACACTAATATCTAAAGTTTAATTATTCTTGTTAACCAAAAATTTATATAAAACAGAAAATGAATTATCATAATTTTGCTGTACAAAATTATGTTTAAGTGATTGAGAAATTGAATGATAAATCTCAAGCTTTTTATAGGCTAATGGGTGGGTGCAAAAATTGTGATTCAAAATTCTGTCAATCCGGATCTGGAAATTCAAAATTGGTCAAGGGATTTTAATGAGCATATATGAGTTATCATAAACCCAGAATTAATTTGAAAATGGTGTTCGAATTTGAGAGAAATCGGAGCTCAAAGTTTTCGAAATTTAAGGGTTTTATAGCGTGAACTTTGATTCAAAATTGAGTATTTTACTTTGTTTGTGAGAAAGATATGACAAAGGGCTTTTATTGCCCATACCATGGCGAGTATAAACACGAAATTAATTAAGATTTGGCGTTCGAATGGTCGAGCAATTTATCAAATGAAGTTTCGCCAGCTAGGGTTAGGGCTCTTCAATGCTCGGCTTCGATCGATCAATTGAACATCTTCCATTAGTTGGAACTTGGAAATTGTACAGGGCTTTCGTACTAGAGTTGGTTCCGTTTCAGTGATATGCCCGATTGGACCATCGGTGGTCGGAGACGGCGCATCGGAAAAATGACGTCTTTTTTTATGCGCGAGTTGTAATCGGCGGATTCTTCGTCTCGTTCAGGCGGTCATGGTGATTGGTCTACTTTCAGGTAAGGAGCGGCGGCGGCGGTGGCGATATAGAACATGCAGTAGCCAATTTCAGATTTTATTTATTTATTTATTTTTTAAATTCAGACTGTTATTTTGATCCCCCAAACTGATTTTTTTTAGATTTCAATCAGTTGGTCTATTGGATCCGAGATTCATATTCCGGTTAATTTGTTTCAACCAGAAATCTTTTCCAACGGGATTATGGAACCTGGTTTAGCTCTGATACCACTTAAATGTCATGCCACGAGACCGGGATCGATAACACCGGCGTTGATTCCAAATACAATTGAAAATCAACAAGCCACATAGTACAGAATTTAATACAACCAGTATATTTATTCCATAAACATAAATGTTTTACAACTGAAAATAAAACCATAACTTAAATCTTAACAGAGTTTAGCGGAAGCGTAATTATGTAGAATCTTGAAATAATTGCGGTAGATCACCAACCCCAAAAGTTATGTTGTTCTGCATCTTCGGTATCTGTCTCACTTTTATCTGGGAGGGTATGTAAGGGGGTGAGTGTTCGGGTTGACACTCTGTAAGCGGGGGGCCAATCGAATATGCCAAAAACATATACTTATATAGATTTCAAAACAGATTTCAAAACATAAACTGATACATATAACATAATTTTGCTCCGTTGAGCCATACTAAAAGCATCATATTAGAACACATATCATATACTTATCAAATTAGATCGATCTACATAACATAAGGATTATATAGGTGGCTCCTACGAATTCAAGAGGTGGCTCCCGTACGTATAGCACTTTGCCCCATTGGTTCAAGAGGTGGCTCACACGTACGTAGCACGTTGTTTCGCATAGCACTTATCTCCCGATATTCAGAATTTCATGACATCATAGTTTTTAAAATAGTTCACATATTCGACTGTATTTTTCATAAGCATTCATATGTTATCAAAACGAAAGGATAATATAACAAAAGCCCACTTACCTGATTGTTTACGATGATTCTTTAAACTTGAAAGAGTATGGATCTACAACCTTCAAAAATCAACTTCTTTTCTTGCTAGAATATTTGATATTTGAGAGTATTTCCTTTAAACTTTTTGTGTTTCTACTAATGAATCTAGCTTGGTATTTATAGAAGTTTTTCAAGAAAATATGTAAGCAATGGCATCAAGTTAATATTATGTAATCAATGACATCAAATTAATATTATGTAATCAATGACATCAACTTAATATTATGTAATCATGACATCAACTTAATATTATGTAAGCAATGATGTATTTAAGGATAGTTTGATTACCCAATTCAATGTATTATGTTGTGGTATCATGTTGTGGTAAGGTGGTTGCAAGTGGTGATCATCACAAAGTAGATGGTGCCCTTAGTCTACTAATTTTGGATTCTCAAACAAAGCAAAGCGATTCGGGTCAGACAATATTTTTATTTCTTTTGGATTGAGATTTTGAAGTTGATTTCCTTTATGTTTACTTGATGTTTATGCTTCTTCAAAAACCGGTATGACATGAAACTACGAAACAGAGGGACCTATCGATGCCCTAAGCAAGAAAAAACGACGCCCGAAATCTCTTCCCTTAAAGGTTGTGCAGAAGAAGAAACAGAAGGAAAATCCAGTGCCTCGACTTGGACAACCAGAGGAGCATTCTGCAAATGATAGTGAAGAGGTTGCTTCCGAGGTATTAGAATGTCCTAAATTCTCTGGATCCGCTTACCATTTTAAGGATGTTAAAAGCTTCGAGGAGTTTCACATTGTGATCCATGGAGTATGCGTCGACCTTGAGCTCCCCGAACACATTCGTCAAAAATACTACCAACTATGCTGCAGCAAGAACACTTTTCTTCATGAGCGACTCCTACCGGGGGTTGTCCTGTAAGTTAGTTTCTGGCATGATTTTTGAGGCAGTCAATACAGTCGATGCTATAAGAGGGTGTAATCTTACAACCCTAGAAATGAATTTGACATCTGGGAAAAATCTCTGAGGTCTTTCGAACTTCTTGGCTTAAAGTTTGGATTTTTACGGTCTCAGTTGTGTCGGCTTGTGAGTATGTCTTTCGACTCGGAAGATGCGGTGGATACGAGAAGGTATTTGGATGCCAAGATCAAGCGTGGTCATGCTGAAGAGTGGTCATCCTGAAGAAGAGATTCGAAATCTAGAAACGAAGCTCGTGGAGATGAAAGAGTTATCTACAAGATAATGAAATCGAGAATTCTAAGATGAAAGCTGAGAAGTATGAGCATGGTTCGCCGTCGCGGGAACGGTGCCCGGAACGGAGGTCACCGTTCCAGTTCCAATTACATTTCACGGAACGGTCACGGTGCGGATTTTTAAAAAATAATATTACAAAATTCCAAAAAATTGAATATTTTGAAAAAAAAATATTTTTCATCTTCTTTAATTCATAAATAATATTTACAAAATTGTTTTTTAAGAAAATAACAAATAAATTTTTTTTCTAAATCTTATATACACTTTAATAAAACATAAATTTATCCTCAATATATATTAAAATTACTCTATCTTATGTACACTTTATTAAAACATAAATTTATCATCAATATCTCAAAATATTTTTAATTTTACTTACAAAAATTAAATCATTTCACAAATCATTTAATTATTCTTAAAATCTATTTAAAAGATAATATAAAATACTTGCACATTGCTTACTCTAATCTTTTTTAAAAAATTATTCAATCAAATACTTTAAAAATATATATATGTACAAAAAATTAAAAAATAAAACAACAAACGTGTATAATATACACGTTTCTTTAAATACTTAATTTCATAATATTTTCTTTTAACAATTTTTGAAATTTTTTATTAATTTATATTATTTTTTAAAAATCAGTCAATCTCTCTCCTATCTATCTTCTTCCACACGCTCAAAACCATTTTTTTTACAGAAAACGGCGTTCCACCACCGCGACACTGCCGTTCCACCTCCGCGATACCGATTTATCGGCGATTTCTTGTTGTAAAACGCCGTTACAGTGCAACCACCTTTACAAGCTGGAACTTTGTCACGGTGGGCCTCGTTCCGGTTCCGGAACGGCCGTTCCGGCCGTTCCGATACCGATACTGCAAACCATGAGTATGAGCTGAAGTTTCAAGAAGAAGCAAATGCCCCCCTTGTAATAGTCCTCTTTAGATATGTGTATAACCGCAGAGCTTCCTCTCATAGGAGAAAAAGGTAATATAGTTCTTGCAAATGTTAGTTTTTTTGTTTTATGGCTCTTTGTCATAATTATAGAGCATAAAAGACATTGTTCAAATCTCCAATTCGAAATAAAAAAAGCACTCAATTTTTCAATATTTTCTTCAACTTAGCCAGCCAGCTAAACATACATAAAAACACAAATTACACACAGCTTGATATAATTAGTTATGGTGAAATCTATTGATTATGTTATTGCATATGCGATAGCTTTAAAAGGTGAATTTGACTGCAAACCTACATTTATTAATATTAATATATATATTTTTACATGCATGCCCACAACATATAACTGGAACAAAAGACCAACGGTAGCGTATGGTTGATGACTCCGAACCATAAAATTTTCAATAATAGAACTTAAATCCCATAGACTTCTCAGCAAAATCCAAGAGATTATCGATTTCATCTTCATCAATATAACCACTCTGATCAAAATCAGCCTCGCCGATTCCGCGGCCACTCTTCCACGTGCAGAACCACCCGCCACGGCTCCGAATTGCCTTTCTGAGCTCCTGCTGGCTTATCCGCCCATCTTTATCCGAGTCAAACTTCATCAGCCAATTCTTGAATTCCTCCACCGTAATCTGCTGTTTCCCGGCGCTAGGTGCACTGCGAGACCTGTCTCCTGCTATCGCCATTAAAATTTGCACGTGTGTTTGATTCGAACAATTAGTTTTTGCTTGTTTGATTCGACTATTTCCTGGTTGTGATGCATTTATACGTGAGAAAGGGATATGAGAACACCAAAATATAAAATGGAAAGGGCATTTTTTCTTTAATGGATTCCTTCTTATCATTCAGAAAGAATCTGAACATGGCAAATTAATCACTCGAATTTTGCTTTAATTTATTCCTGGAAAAGTGATATCTGTATATATCAGCTTCTTTAGTGGCGACTGGCGAATATATTTGACTTCTATATTGGAAAACCGATGATCACAAGAGATATGAATTGATACCTCTTGTTAATATAATCATGAAAAGGCTTAATTTTTCTTTCATGCGCAATACTAAATGTGCTATAATTTCACGGTACACATACATATATTTACCAGATATAATAAGTGATTAAGAGTCACTATTAAGAGGAACAGTAGTACAATGCTTGTTTAATTTTTTATATTATATTTAATTTTCTTTTTTAATTTTGCTTGGTCTCTATTTTTTGGAATGCAACTTCTGAAGGAATTTCGTTCAAAATAAGCGTCTATCTCCTTCTTCCCCATCAACGATCGTTTTCTCCCCTTTTTCCCTCCCCTAATTTGATTATGCAAACCCAATCGAACCCTATATCTCACTCTGACGCGTCCCTCCAAAGCCAAAAGCAGCTCAAATAATTGATTTCTCGCCTCGAATCAGGAATGGAAGTCGAGCCCATCTCACGTATCAGCCATAAACCGAGGGAAACCATCGGTACTCCTCTAAATAAACGGTCGAACATTTGCCCTTACAAACCTCGCCGACAACCCTTCAAACCACGGGCTCACCGGATCTATAATCGTCGACCTAGAGGAAAACCCGGACGGAGCAAATTTACCATATATAATAATTGACTAAGAGTCAGTATTAAGAGGAACAGGAGCACAGTGCTTGTTCAATTTTTTATATTACGTTTAAATTTATTTTTTAATTTTGCTTGGTCTCTATTTTTTGGAAGGCAGCTTTTGAAGGAATTTCGTCCAAATAAGTGTCTATCTCCTTCTTCCCCATCAACGATCGTTTCTCCTCCCTACCCTAATTTGATTATGCAAACCCAATCGAACCATATATCTCACTCTGACGCGTCCCTTCAACGCCGAAAGTCACGCTCAAATCATTGATTTCTCGCCTCGAATCAGGAACGGAAGCCGAGTCCATCTCGCGTATCAGCCATAAACCGAGGGAAATCATCGATACTCCTCTAAATAGACGGTCGAACCTTTGCCCTTACAAACCTCGCCCACAACCCTTCGGAACCACAGACTCACCAGATCTATAATCGTCGGCCGAGAGGAAAACGCGGACGGAGCAAATTTACTATAATAATAATAATAATAAGTGACTATGAGTCACTATTAAAAGTAGAGCTGTCAAAATGGGTCAGGTCCGCGGGTCTTGAACAACCCAATTTCTTCAAATAGCGGGTTGTGTCAGCATTTTTAGGCCCACCAAAAGGTGGCCATATACGGGCTGGCCCAATCGGGCCGTGGGTTTTGGCTGGCCAACCCACTGGTTTGCGGTCTGGCCCCCTTTTTATATAAAAAATTGTCATTATTATCTATACTATATTATAATGTGTAAGCACCTTAGAGTAACCACTTTGGTATGATCATTGTGTTATACCAAAAATACACTCTATTTGTTTTATTAATAGCAATGAGAATGATAATATTGGAAGATCGTCCAAATAAATTTTCTTTTTTAATTGGTTGTGAGTTTTTTATTTGTTTGTAATATTTTCTTTGCATTTTCAGTATTTTCATGCTGGTAATAGAGCCCTTATTGATCAATTATTGATATTATGTCAACGCATAATATTCATATATTACGTTACACATGCAACGTGTGTGCGTCGGCGCCTAGTCATAATAATGTTCGATACCTAAGAAGTAAAGTTTATGGCAAATATTTTGTAACTTTTTATGGCGTTTTTAATTTTTTAAACAATTTATATTTTTTTTTATCGTTATCATTGTTATATTTTTATAAAAAATTATTTTTTAACTGTAGCACAAGTCGCAATGGTTTAACAATGGCAAAATTGTAGCTGAATCTGCTATCGAAAGCACACGTTGGCTTATCTTGACAAAAGATTAGGGATTGCCAAACGTTGTGCACGGGGTAAATAAGGTTTTGTTTTAATAAATACTCTGCTTAATGTTTTAAATTTCTGTCGGTTGAATTCAAGCATAAGTGATTGCTGGAGCAAAAGCATAGCTTTGAAATATCCAGTAAACATTATGTCAACACACATGCATGTGTGACATAAATTAATCAAAAAGCTTATATATGGTTGCATAGATGACATGCAAGTCCTCGAAAAAATATATATTCATTTTAATATTCTATAAGATTATATATAAATTTAATATGGCAAAGGACACCATTTAGACGTAAAGATTCCAAACAATAATAAAAGAATAAATTGGATTGGCTTCTTTTGAAATGCACAAATCTCCCTTCATAAACATTCATTTGTACAATTGCAAAACTAAAATGAATTAATCCACTTCTGGAGCAAAAGGCTCCATCAACAGCTGAATCACACTCTTTATCTCTTTGAAAAATCATTTGAGTTTTTGTATTTCATTTTTTATATATTTTTTTTAATTTTTAGGCGGGCCAACCACCCCAACATGCAGCCCGCCTCGGGTGGGTGGGGTTGGGGTTTACCCAACCCGCATGGAGGCGGGCCCAAACGGGTCAGCTCGTTTGGGCCCACGGGTTGTTAGGAGCAACCGTTTGGGTCGGGCTAGCCCGTTTTGACAGCTCTAATTAAAAGGAACAATAGTATAGTGATTGTTCTATTTTTTATATTATATTTAATTTTCTTTTTTGGTGGGATCTTCGCTACTTAATCCTTTATGTATCAAATCATTATACATTTACGAGTAGAGATTAAGTACTAATACACACTGATTAAGATTTTTACTATATCAGTTATTACAGCATTTACAACATTTTGACATAATATACATCACATGTACAAATGAAAAAGTTAATATGTTCAAGTCTTAATCAGTGTTTCAGTTCACAGCAGAAGTCGACTCACAATCTCGTTCTCCCACGTCTATGAGTCCCTATAGAAACAATCACACAACATGAGTATTGATAGACAACCATCTCAGTTCTATATCAATAAAGAAACATCATAGGATAAATAGTCATCGTAAAATCTCTACTGTGATTGTTATGTATCATGCATCACAATATGCAAATATGTCATGACATGTCTCATTCATCATCCTGTTATAACAGAACATATATGATATATCTCTCAGCTCAATATGTCAGTGGCTCAACATTCACGTCCCATATTAGCAACACATATCATATTGTCATCCTCACACGTTATAACAGTCATAGTATATGCTCAACAAGAACGTACCTCCCATGCCAAACATATGCTCAACAATAGCATAATTCTCATGGCATCAACTATATGTCTCACAACATGAATGTATACCAATATGATTCCAACAATCATATATTGCAATCTCAACATGTAGAAGACACATCACATAATCATAACTCAATATTCGTACGTCTACATGTACCTGTCGTGCGACACAAAATATATAAGTTCAGGCGTCAATGATTAAATGTCTCTCTGTCCTGTCCCCTGTGATGATGCTACATGAATACAAACAATATCTAATGTCATTATAGGCTTCAATATCAAATTTCACAAAAATATAGCATTTATTAACATTTTCCTTCTAGCGATCGATCGGTCACTCTCGTGATCTATTACTCATCATTTATGTACACAATATAAATATTCATGAAACTTAAATTTTGTTCTCAAAGTTTAGGCTGTACAGTTTTTTTTCTTTGTTCTTAGAGATCTGTCTAAGGATTTGGAGATTTTGATTATTTAGTTAGGAACTTTACCAGAATTTTTGTTGTTAGGTTGTACTCTATGTTTATTTCTTTCAAATTTCATTCCAGATTAGCGTCGGCTCAAGTGACTGTTTGTGGACAGCATAACGGTCTGCGTTTGGAGTTACAATATTCCTGCTTAATTCAGGTGTTGTTTGAGGTTTATGTGTCACTTTTCATTATCTTATTTTATGTGTACCAATAAGGTGATCCCTGGCACAACACCTTGGGCGGTGCCAAGGAACTAGTGTATATTATACACACATACATCTCCTATTATGTATTATTTTAATATATCAAAATTTATTTTTTAAAACCCTTCATCTCATCGATAAACTCGTTATATGTACACACACACAGAGAGATCAATACTATATACTTATATTATTTGGTTGTGTAACATGGAGCTAGCTAATAGTTTATAATACATTAATTTAGATCATTAAATTAGAACTAAAATTGTATAACTTCCATTTAAGGTCAAGAAATATGCATGCAAGTGTCACTAAATATTCTGGATTTGACACTGATAAGGGTTTCACTCAAGTTGAAGGGATTGACTTTCACAAGACTTTTGCTCCGGTAGCTAAATTGGTGACAGTTCGTTGCTTACTGGTCACTAGGCGGGAAGCCCTGGGCTTTGAACTGGCCCTTGCACCCCTCGAAGCCGAGGTCCAGAAACTTAAAAGCCTTGGAGGCCAGCATGCGCGTAAACTCCTCCGACTTGATGAAGGCTTCGCGTCGGGCTGATTCACCTGCTACATAGGACTCCAACTCGGATTTAACCTTTTCAAGCTCGGCCCCGACATGGGAAAGTTCTCGCTCCTTCCCGGCCAGAGCAACACGGAGCTGTTCGGCATCCGCTCGAAGTCGGGTCATCAAGGCCCTGTAAGACTCCAGTTCGGCAGCGTCCGCCTCGGACTTAGCTGTAGCATTCTCAGCTTCTGACTTGGCCTCCCGCGCTGCTTTCTTCGCGTCTCTGGCTGATTGACCATAACTGGCACCCCGACGAAGGCTCTCGCACATAATCACTAGGCCCTGGAGAGAAAAGGGGAAGAGGGACTCAGTAAAAAAATAAATAAAAAATAATACTTACTGATAGGGCCCGGGATACGCCTTCCTCTGCTAGGGGTTTCCACCTCAGCTCGGATAAGACTTGCTGATCAGCGGAGGAGGTCAGGCACTCGACAATCCGGGCCGACAGACCTGAGGGGGCAGAGTTGATAAGGCTGACTTCTCGGGTATAGCCCACTGGTACCCCTGGTGAACCCGGGTCAGCGGGAGCAACGGATAGATGACTTGGGGGGGAAGCAGGTGGGGTGTCGATCTCATGAATAACCGGGGAGGTAGCCACCTCTTCCCGAGTCGGGATCCTAGCTGCGCCTCCGTCCCTTTTTCTTTTCCTCAGGCCTGTCTCCAACCCAACCTCTTCGGCGCGAGGAGGGCTGGCCACTGGAAACGGAGGGTTTGGGGGAGCAACGGGCGCACTGGGGGGTTGGCTCGAAGGGCCCGCCCCGGCCGCCCCTTTTCCCGCTTTTTCTGAGACGCCATGGTAGATAGCAGCTGCTGAAGAGACATGTTATCTACAAGACAAAGGATTCAGCTCAGAAAAAAAAATAATATAAATGTATATATTTAAATATCATAAGCGGGCCGGGTAGGAAGAACGTACCACCAGGGACGTCTGGATAGGAGCTCAGCCCAAAACGCCTGAGTACGTCCTCCCTGATCAGGGCAGCTGAATCAAAACGCCGACCCCCAAGGGTTGAGATAACCGTTTGGAAGAACACGTCATCTTTATATTTTTTGGGCAGAGGTCGGGGGGTAGGTAGGGTATCTCGCCAGGCCATTGGGCAAGCCCAGCGTCGAGGTGGTTTGACAAAAAAGTAGCTTTGTTTCCATCCCTTACGGGAGCTCGGGATGTTGTTTAGAAATTTATAAAAGGTCCGGGCACCAAAGTAAAACGCCCCGGGAGATGGGGTTTTCTTAACTTGAAAAAAATAATTAAGAAGGTAGGGGAGAAAGGCAGACCCAAGGATCGGAAAAGGGTAATGACAGATACTAGGCTCTGGTAGGAATTGGGGGTAAGCTGGCTCAGAGAGACACAATGATAGTGGGAGAACTCCTGGAAAGGAAGGGGGATAGGAAAGCGAAGTCCGCTTTTAAGCTGCTCGAGGAAGAAGGGAAAGTACTCGGGCGGGGGGAGGTGCGGACGCTCACCAGCCCTAGGGACCCGGACGTCGTGATCCGGCGGGATAAACCAAGTACGGAGAAGGTGCTCGGCCTCAGGGGAAACACACGAGTCGAGGATCTCGTACCAAGGAAGTCCAGCCTGAGCCAGGCTCCTCGGGTCGATAACCTCAAAGGTGGGGAGAGAAGGGTCAAATACCCTAGGAGGGACTTGTCGGAGGGGCGCCACCTCGGGAATGTCTCCCTCTGGAGCATCCGACCTCCGACCCGAGGGACTGGGTAGATCAGACCCCTCGGCCTCCTCGTCCCCCCCTCGAAAGAGGGCACCAGAAGTGGAAGAAGTGGAGTGCGACATTAACAGAAAGGGAGGCTGAGCTGACTTACAGGGTTTTTGGGAGAGGCGATTGATCCGACCTAGAGCGCAAATGGAGGAAAATGACTCGAGAGCCTCAATTTATAGAAGATGTGGCTCGTGGGCCGAGGAAAGCCTGGCCCAAACCAACGATGCAGATGAAGGGAGCTGAACGGTCGGAGCGCCAGATAAGGGCACGTGGCCTGACAACCTGCTAGGGTTTGGTACGGGACAGCTGTCACCCCGAGACCAGGAGTTGTCCAATCAAAGGACCAGGGGTCAGGAACCAATAAAGTTCGCCACAAGCCCATTAGTCGAGGCAGCGCTACACTAGCTCGACTAGAGGGGGATACTGATGATATCCCTAGTTCTGGAGGCCCAGTAGGTCTTGAGGGTCCGAACTTTATTTGGGCCCGGTCAGTGGGGAGCCCATTTAGTCAACAAGGGAAGTCGTCACTGCCTATCCCGGGCTGTCCTCGTCGAGCTCTCCGCCCGACCCGATTTTATTACGGGCACGATCACCTCTGTCTAGCTGCCACTATCGTTTCCGAGCCGGGGCGGCTAGGAAGTACATCAAGAGGTCGGGGAGGTCCGCCATGGGGCATGCCGCCCAAGCTGAGGCACGGTCTCCTCGGCAGATCAGGACGGGCTATATTCAGCAAGATAGCCGGGCTGAGGCGCGTTTTCCTCAATAGGTCAGGACGGGCAGTCATGGGACAGGATAGGCGAGCTGGGGCCACCTAGGGTGGTCCTGTATCCCGAGACTAGGGTTGCAGGAATCGGACACCTATTAAAGCAAAAGCTAGGCCTGCTAACCAATCAAAGGGTGTTCAAGCACTGTGGGTAAGAAAAGCATATTCCCGGATGCAGAGAATCACCAGAGCAAAGGGATCGTACGAAGTAGGTAGCAGATGCAGATGGTCCCCCATCTGTGGTCCCCCCCTCAGTTTCAGACATTGTCCCCAGAATCCCCGGCAGACCGGAACCATTGGCATCCCTCCCCCTATAAAAGGGAGAGTAAGTTAACAAGAGAGGGATCCCCAGAGCCCTCCTCTAAAAAAAAAAAGAAAAGACCAATATTGATCGGAGGAGATCCAAAAAACCAGAGAGGATCCTCCCGGACTCCGGCCTAAACTGCGACTTCGCGAAACAGCACATACCTTCCCCTATAAATTCATTTGTTATCAATGCGAACCAAAAGGAGAGGTAACAATGATCATATAGTGTTTTTACAGAGACGATGTGTCATTTACAAAAAAAAAAAATCGCATTTTCTAAACATAATGAGACTACGTCAACACATGTCTTTCGTATGTCTCAATTATTAACCTTGAAATCATCATTTGAAAGTTAACAAATACAGTTATAAGATTAAGAAATTTTCATTAGAAGGATTCCACGCTTCAACTTCAATACTCACACAAAAACAGAAGAGGAAAGAACATTACATCTTGATATCGAAATCAATGGTGGTGATACACAATTCATTAATGAAACTGAAATTAAATGGCCATTAGTTAGTAGTTATTCACTGAATCTTAAAGATTTTCAGATGGTTAGAGCTAAGAATTGGGAGAAATACGTGGGATGATCCCAATCTAGTTGCATTTACATAATCCTGAGGACAATGTGCTGGAATCCCTGCAGTAAAAAGCCCTATCACCCGAAAAAAAACGAAGAAGTCCCCCTTCTGTATACTCTGCCCCCCTTGTGTATGAAATAGAGAAGCTTCTGATCAGCTCCCACAATGCATTTCCAATTTTGGGTATTAACCATAGTAAAGAGAAGTAGTTCTTGTCGGGCTCTTCTGGAACAATCTGCACAAAAATATATGAAAAAAAATTAAAACATATAAGTACATCATACGTATGTGAAGGGGCGAAGCCAGGATGTAAATTTACCTGGGCTAATCGACATAAGTGTAGTATTAACGGATTATATCGATTTAGATGGTTGGGCTAAAACATAAAATTTTCCAAATTTAACAATAATTTTTTTTTTGTTAAAATGTGTGTAGGGTTATAGCCCCACCCAATTTATATGTGCCCGTATGTGCATTCCATCAGTAAAACAATTTATTAGACTCAAACCATACTATGCGACCTTTTAATCAATAAAACTTAAACTAATGAAAGGGGTTTGAACTAATTAGGCTCTTTTTCAATCGACAAACCCGGTACAGAAAGCTCTAAACTATGCACGGGGTCCAAGACCCAATTTTATTATTTTTTGAATCGAATAAAAATGCTTCGGCTCCAATATGAAAGTAAGAGTCATATTTGATTGGAACAATTGGACCCTTTCCACCAAGGATGAAATGGCATGCATCATTTGCGGAATGAGAGGAGTTGGTAAGGGCAACAGCCCTCTCTATTTTAAATTTTCTTAAAATTACTTTTTTATCTATTGTATATTCAAAAATATGACTTACAATTTTCAATTTTCAATTTTTTGAAATCCCCATACGAAATTCGTGGCTGCACACTGGTATGAATGGTTCTAAGCAAGAGGTAGAATCTTACCTTTGCTTCATAGAAGCTGTTATAGTAGATGCATGTCCCAAAGTGTTTGAACATGAGGGTTGAATCATCGTAAGGCAATCTCGGAATCACATCATAACTGTACACGAATCTGTAATAATTGATGCTGTATTTTTCTATAGTTCTTTTCATGAAATCTCCGAATTTTTCATCACCAACTCTTGGCTGCCCAAATGTGTAAACACCCTCCAGTCTTTCGAGCAAAAATGACTCCTCGTGCAGAGCCAAGATCGCAGGAAACAACGCAGCCAACGCGCCACCCAAGCTGTGGCCTGTGAGTATGAATTTGGCTTTATCATTATTCTGCAGCCGCTGTTTCAGCAGTTTTCGGAGGGCATAGTAGGCAGTCTCCGGCTTGTTTGGTGGCTGTTCTTTGGGCCAGCCAAGAGATTTCTGCAGTCCTAGTGCTTTCATGAAACCGCCATGGATTTTTCCGGCAGCCGGAAGCTCGTACCACGAGATATCGAGGTCGGTGGACCACGCATCTGAGTCGAAGGGTTCTGTTCCTCTGAAAGCTATGACGATGAGGTCTTTCTTGTCTTCTAGGACAAATGCTTGTGTTGTGGCTTTTTCTTGATAATCTGTCATTTCCTAGTTGTAAGTTAAACTAAGAATTACAAATAATTCATGTTATTTTAGAAAAGATTTGAGGCTGAAAATCATGTACCATGCCAGAAGTCGTAGAATCCCAAGAAAGCCATCTGCACATCTTTAAAAAATGAAGATGAATTCGGTAAATAAATTTTACAGTTTATGACCCACTTATTTCTTGATTATTTAATTGATCAATAACCAAACAAAATTTATATATAAAACTCCGTAACGAATAAATTAGCACTTAACAAAATAATATTTTTGAAAAAAAAATATTATTGATCTGTTACTATTCATATCATAAATAAACAAATTGATAAAATCACCAAAATAATTAGTATCCTAACTTAATTTGTTAATATAAATTTATTGTTACGTAATTTTTTTCTTTTAAATTTATATATATTTTACTGGATCTCATCTCCGTTTTTTGGGTAAATTTACAAATTGAACCTATGGAATAGAAGTTTTTTTTTCAATTCTGATCTCAATCGTTTGCTAATCACATATAATCAGACATAAATTTCTTTAATCAAAAATAGTCTTACATAAATATTTTTAATAAATTTAGTGCCACCGAAATTGGTTTTAACAGCAATAGTCTCATAATTCAATAGGGAGTTCTATTACCACTTTGGATTAAAAACAAAAGTTTGATATTAGTATTGTTTAAAAATAAAAGTTTGAGACTAGTCTTGATTAAAAACAAAAGTTTGAGACTATTTTTGAATAAAAACTATTTCCATGAGACTTATATTTTATAAGTCATAAAAGTGGTATGGCATTCTACTACGGGACCATTTATTAAAATTTACCCCCACTTTTTTTCCTTTCGCCACTAAAAGATCTAATATCTTTATATCATACTATGAAGAACGAAATGTTGTCGATATTTTTTAAATAATATGGATTGTATGTAGTAATTAATAAATCATCTTCCAGCCGTAAAACTATCATCTCCTTTCTATCCACATGCAACCTCGGCTAGCTTTCCCTTTTTCAAATGAGAAAACTACCTAGGCAAAGTAGTAAATAAATATTGATTAGTTTAGATTGTTATTTTATTTCAACATAACATATAAATCAAATATAAGATTTCGCAATGTATGTTTTGGTTCGGTTAATTTGGCCAATTTACATATAGCTTCTGGTTGTATAAATTATATGTTATTAGATGGAACCGAAAGCTCAAAATCAATTGGATGGTACCTTCCAATGGTTCTCTACGATGGCCTGAGTATAACTTTTGTTCTCGTAAGATGCCTTAGACGCCATTACAGAAAGAACAGCTTTGTATCTTGCATCTCCATGTTCGATTTTGGAGTCTAACTCAAGTCGCTTGTCGATGTGTCCAATGAAAGACAGGAAACTTAATGATGTTTTGTCTGGGTGTACCACTTTGCCTGTACACAAAAGTAAAGACTTTTATTGATTAACTAGCCTTTAAGATATAGATTGAAAACTTTAGTTATTGTCTTATTGATTAACCAGCCTTGAGAAAATGTTTTTCAATTGCACTTTTTGCCTTCAAAAAATTTGATTGCCAGTGACACTCACTGTGTTTTATAAAACTATGGAAATGTGTTGGCGATCGTTTGAAAAGAATATAACTTTACTAATCGCATAAAATAGATCTTGACTTTCTTTATAGCAACGCAACATGTGATTCACAGCAATACGTGCAATTGGTGATTATAGAAAGAACGTGGGAATGTGCTTCAAATTTTAGTTATATAGGAGTAGCGTCACATTTAACGAGGGGATTATTAATAGTTGAGATTCGGAATATATGACATGTAAGGCAATAAATTAATACACCAACGGGTGATAGAAAAATAAGAGAGCAGTGGAGTGCAACCCAGAAGGTAGATTTGATTTTTTGTTTTTTAGCAACTATTACAATCTACTCGTGGGTGGGACGAAGGCTCGAACATAAGAACTCCGGTCGCAATTGTCACCGATGTCTGGGCTACAAGCCATCGACAATGAAGATACTGTAAATTATATATGACAAATAAAAACATGATACATAACAAGTACCTAACATGCATATATCTCAAGAAAAGGCCAGTATCCATTTTTCAGGGCTATGGGTTAATCCATTTGTGTCTTTGATTCTTTGAACTCTACAATTTTCCAAATATCCAACTGTAACATGTATTTGTAGATTACTGGGCAATGAAATTCAAATGTTAAAAAGATCTAAAAGCTTAGGGGTGAAGCACTGTGACAGATTACAGAGGTTTAATAAGAATTTGAATGAACTTAAACAGAAAAATATCCATCGTTTGTTTCATGGCAACTATTTTAAGTTTAAAAATGGATGCGCATAAACAAAAAAAACTTTAATGAGTTAGTTACCTTTAAAACAATTGATAAGCAGACCATAGAATCCTCCATTCCCCCAAAGCAAATTCAACCAGTACTCAACTCCAGCGCCAATCCCCGCCATGGGCTTCGAAACAGCCTGCAGAAATTTCTGCGCCATCACTGAAACAAATATGATCCATCTATATCCAAATGGCTCCTGTCGTACCCCTTCTGGACAGTCCACAAATTTCCTTTTCCCTACATCGCTTGACAACAATATTTTGCTCACTTCTAGCACATCAGCTTCTTCTGGTTTAAGGAGCATGTAATCACAGGAAAATGACTTGTTGCATTCCTCTGAAGGAGCCATTTTTTTCTTTTAAGCAAGTGTGATGTATAAGAAATTGTTAGAAGAATATGCTTTATTTGAAGACGCAGGTAGGTGTATATATATATATATATATAAAGATTATCTATTTACAGATTATAATATATGATGTGTTATAACGAGTTAAACATGCGATTAAATAGTATCAAAATTTTGTGTTCTCTTGGAAAGTGGGTTTTCGGGTATCCTCGCCAAAAGCAAAATCATGGTGGAAAAGAATGAAACTTAGCGCGTACCCTACTTGAATCTTTTCGCAGGTGAGACGACTTCTGGGTGGCGGAACTTAGTTGGCAAGTGGTTTGGTAACTCATAAATTTCTGCTCTGATGGCATCATCATCATCATCATCATTATTTTATTATTTTTTTTTATGAGATTATTATTATTATTATATGGATTTGAAATACTTCAAATCTGTCAATCTCAATCAAAAATGCAACCTAAAGTTAATCAAATTTGACGGCTATTGTTTAATTCTATACTTAGTAAAGTTAAAGAGTATAGATTTTAAATTCTTAATATATTATTATGTTGAAGATTAAGTGAAAATTTCTTAATTTTCAGACCTGTTGAATGGATGGATATGTCGCTTTTTTTTAATAGTCTTTTATCTTATCTAATTACATTATTGAGTCTCCACTAACTAAGAAAAAAAAACGATGGGCCCTCTATGCATTATGTTCGTCTGTTCGTTTGCTGGCAATAATAAAAAAGGTTAAACTTAAATGTGAACATCTAATCAATCTTAATCTGTCCACACTTATTTGTTTATAATAATGTTTCAATCTCGCGTTTCACATATTTGATTAAATTATACTAATTCTCCATAAAAGGATATAATTTATTTGACCATATATATAGAACAATAAGTTAATATAAATGACGAAATTTTTTAGGAGTCAAATTGCTTGATGGAGCTTGTTCTTTTTCATGCTTGGAGATTAATTCTTTGGTTCAAAAGTTATCAAGGTCAAAAAAGAACATTTTTACTTTGAAAATTCTAATTTTAGATTTTAAAATAAACGTAATATTTTTTAAAGCAATTTTTGGGTGTAATAAAAAAATTATACAGTATTTCCGATGTTAAGCATGGCTGATTTTTATAATCAAAAGCCACCAAAGTTGTAAAGTAATTGACCAATGGTTGGACTCGAATGGATTTTCAAGTCGCATCAAATATGTATGTGATTATAATTGTAAAGTGAAATTTTGAAAACTGTGTTTGATTCTTTAAACAATTATAAATTTTTTTGATGGATAATATTGGTCAGTTTTTACAAAGATTGGGAAAAGTGAGTAATATATGCGAAGAGAGGATAAATGGTGGGAGGATAGGTCAACTCAATCATGGTTAGCGTATAAGAATATAAAATAAAATATATTATTCAATCGATTTGAGCATATTGTATTGGACTTGCATAATCTGATTTATCTGATTGACGTGGTTTACAGGCTATTATGTCAGTTTCGAGGTTTACCCAGTATGCATCCTAAAGGTAGTGATTGCGAGAATATATATATATATATATATATATATATATATATATATAATTCTTCAATAAGTTGGTGTGTTATAGAAAATTAGAAAATAAGTATTGAGGTGTGACGACATCATATAATTGGTATTAGTTTATAGAAAATTATAAATTAAGTATGTATTGAGGTGTGGTTATATCTTATAAATAAAACCTAAGTCATATTATCCTCATATCTCACTCCATGCACTGACGCTCAGGTTGTGAACCGACGAACTGGGTGTGCGTGCCCCACATTAAGGGGAATTAAGAATTTCTAATTCGCGCACTAAGATTTTATAATTTGCGCATTAAGAATTCTTAATTCGCGTATTAAGATTTACTAAGTCGCGTACTAAGTTACTAAGTCTTGTTAATCCTCCTTAATTCTCTGATTTTTTTTTGTAATTTAAATTTTTTTTTTTTTGATTGTTATATATAGGCGTGTTGATGAAACATTTTATCATCTCAATCTCTAAGCTCTATATACTTGAAACGCTATACTCTCAATTTGTTCACAAGAAGAAAGAAGTTCGTCTTACGTTTGCCAATACAAGCACAATCAACAAAGCCAATACTCCTCCTAGCAAATATTTGGTAGTAGTGGTGCTATTAGTAGTAAGGGTTCTATGTGTACGATGTTAAGAAGAAGACAAGACACTACTTCCGCTTCTTCTAGTTCTCGTTCTAATACATCTTCATTTACTGAGCTTCAGTTATATCCAAACCAAGTCATAAATTTCAATGAACAAGAATTAGAACATTTTGATGTTTTGGCATGGTGGAAAGACAATGCTAGACTTTGGCAAATACTTTCCATAATGGCACATTATCTACTAACTCCTCCGATATCCATAGTTCCATCGGAGTATTGTTTTAGTGCATGTGGAAGAGTCATTCATGAAAAAAGAAGTAGAATGAAACCAAACACTATGGAGCTGTGTATTCTTTTAAAAGATTGGTTGGATTCTGATAGTCGCTTACAAGGTTTGGGAGGACATGATGTTTCTTCGGACGAAAATGAAGAAAACTAGCAAATTTTTTAAAACTCTTTCATAATTTATTATTTTGTTTTGTTCAATGTAATTTGTAGTTTTTCAATTCGTAGTCAATAAATTTTTATTTTACAAGTATATTGTGCCAATCTATATTTTTATAATATTATTATATTTATATAATTAAAATTAACAAAAAAAAATAAAAAAATGAAAAAATAAATAAAAAAAATATGGTTTGGGCCGTTCCAGCACGGCACGACCCATCTCTGTTGTGTGCCGTGCCGGCCGGCACAGATTTGCACGGCCCGTTTGACATCTGTAGTTTATAAATACTTCGGGTTGGTAATAAAATTATATTATATGGTAAATAGATAGATAATAGTAACTATTCCGTAATGAATTCATGAAAAGACATAATAATATATGAAAGAAATCTCCTTTTTGCAATCATTAAGATGTAAGCTATGTTATCTTATATAAGATCATATAATATAGTTTTTTAAATGTATTTGATATGTCAAAACTTCAACTAATCAATTAATTATTAATTGTACTAGGAATTTATATTTTATTTAGTTCATCAATATTCGAATTCACTAAAATATTTTTATTGATTTATTAAGTTTAAATTTATTTGATAGCAGCACAACATTTGATTTTCCCAATTCCAACTACTTTGAATTTTGGATCGGATCTAAAGCCCAATAATAAAAGAGGTAGAATGGCGCCAAATACATATTTCCCGCCATTGCTTCAGTCCGCAACCCATTTCCCCTCTTCGGAATTTTTAGATCTAGAGAGTAAAATCTTCAGATTGCTTGGGAAATATTCAATAGCAGATATCGATGGCAGATAAGGAACCGGTTGAGGGGAGGAGGCGGACACGGGGCCCTGCGGTGACGGCGCGTATGGAAGCACTACAGCGTCTCAAGACCCTTCGCAGTGGTGGCCGTCGTGAACTCGAGTCAGGAGGCTTCCAGATTAAGATGGAGGAACCGATATATGACACGGTGGATGAAGACCAGTACGAAGTTCTAGTCGCCAAGCGCCGCGAAGAAGCCAAAGGGTTTATCGTCGATGACAACGGCCTAGGGTACGGCGATGAAGGTGAGGAAGAAGACTGGTCGATCGCTGGCGCCTCCTTTTCTTCAGAAGAATCTGATGGAGAATTTGATCGGCGGAAAAGAAAGAAAAATAATGTTAGTGATGACGCGGACAAGAAGGAGAGGGACGTTGTGAAAAAGCCTTCGGTGTTGGCATCTGCAGCAGCATTGATGGGTAAGCAGAAGATCTCTAGTATGTTTACTTCCTCCGTGTTTAAAAAAGATAAACAGAAGAATTTATCATGTGATAGTATTGTTGATGACGTGATTGCTGAGTTTGCGCCTGATGAGACTGATAAGGAGAGGAGGAGGAGAGGGAATATTAGTAATCTTAGTTTGATTAAGTCTAGAAATTCTTCCCCTAGTATAGGGGTTTTACAAGCTAAAATTGAGATGTCTGTTGTTGGCAGCGGTAGTCCAGATTCTAGAACTAAAATAAATGGCGATCATCATGGCGACGCAAATGGAGAGCCATGGAACTGCTACTCTGAGGAAGGTGAAATTATGAGAAGTAAGGAGATGAATGTGGTCATCACAGAAATGGAAGCGAATTCATCTAATAAAATAATGAATGAGACAATAAAGGAGAAGAGGGAAGCTACTGAAGATGGAAAGGAGGACAAAGAATGTCTGATAAATGAGGTCGAAGTGAAGGATGGGCTATCTGTTAAAGAGAATGAGAAAAAAGTGTTTATTCTTAATGCAAAAATTGAAGAGCCAAGAGATCCATCTTTGAGTGCTACAAGAGGGTGGCAGGCTGTGAGAAGTGCAGGGCAAATTTCAACTGCTGATTGTAATGAATCGGGGCATGGGATGAATCCGAACTTAACCACCAGCGAGGAAAAAATGGATTTCGAATTGGAGTCTGATGGATCGCTGTCTTTCTACATACTTGATGCACATGAGGAGATTTATGGTGCTAATGCTGGGAATCTTTATCTCTTCGGGAAGGTATGTAAGCAGCACTGTATGTTGTTCTGGTTCTGTTTTTTGTGTGTTTGAGATCCTCTGCTAATTTTTGTAGCTAACCCCACATTTCTGTCTGAGATGGAGGAGGGACTTCAGAGTGATGATCAATATACTAACTTTGACTTGCAAATAGCATTTTAGAGTGCGATCAGATGATGCAAGCTTTGTACATTCTGGTCTAGACCTGTCAGGATGCAAAATCGAGTTCGTGAAGTCCCAGTTTTCTCTCATTTTCTGTTCTTTTCTCCAGAAAATTTTCTGAATGTATTCAAATGGCGTTTTAGAGAACACATAACCTCAGAATTCTTATCTATCCACCTTTGATGTTCCATTGTTCTACTCCATTTGAAGGAATCAATTTTATTGGGGCTTATCCTTTGGTTCTTTTGTGTTTTTGAGTAGCGGCAATAGATGTCACACTTAAATGAACCTCTTGCGCTTTTATGTTTCTCTGACGTTTCATCATGCAGCAAAATTTAATTTGCATGTTTACATGACCACGCTCTTTGACAAGTTTGCTTTCCCACAATGCTCACATCATATTATTAACTGCTTCAAATGACAATCGTATATTTAACATCGTTTCAATGCTACTATGTCTTAAAATATCCTGTCATGTATGGAACTTGGTATAATTTCTGTCCCATTTGTGGTTTAGAAGGTAATGCACTCGTGAAATCCTCAAGTGACACTTGATAGTTGTAACTGAAATAGGTCAAAGCTGGAGACGCGTATCACAGTTGTTGTGTGGTCGTAAAGAACACGCATAGATGCATATATGCCATCCCAACCTTTTCTTTTGCTCACATTGACACCGTCGCAGAGCTAGAGAAAAAGGTTGAGGATTCTCGAATGACTCTCGTGGCTTTCAAAGACACAATTGCAAAGCAAGGGAGAGATGGGGAGAAGTCACAAATGTCACCCACAATTCTTAAAGATAAAATGGCAAAGCTAGAGAAGGATGTTGAAGAGTCTCGGACAGCTTTACTAGTTCGACTTCATGTACTTCCAGACCATCATTTGCTTGCATATAAATTTTTTTATTCCTCTTTTTGATGAATTTATTTCTATTGTCAGGAATTGGCATCTGACTTGAAGTCCGAAATGGCAAAAAAGTTGTTGGAGTCTAATGTTTCAAGTTTTAGCATGACACCTGTTAAGGTGCGTAACATAGTGCAGATATAGTGGATCAGGTCATTTTCCAGGTTGAACAGTTGAAGGCAAATTTTGAACCCTATCAGTCTGTGTTCTCTTTACAAACGTGTTCTTTTTACAAATTGAGCCATTGCTGGATAGTCTTGCTAATGTTGTAAAAAACCAACAGTTAAATCCTTACATTCTGTGCTTCGTTTCTTCCCTTGTAGCGAAATTATGCATTTGAGAGATCAGACATACCTCATGGGGATAACTATGTCCTTAAGATCAGTTATCCATTCAAGGTATTTTAAGATTCATTTCGTTCAGATCTGTTGAGATATGTATTCAATATTTCACAAATTCCCATTGCTATGCCAGTGAATGCTGGAGATCCGAGTCCCGTTATTCTGCACAGAGCATGTTAGAACAATGAAGATTAATCTGATGCCTGTTTGGCCCTCTTTCAGTTACTACATGTGTTCTTTGTCTTCGCAGGATCCACCACTTCCATCGGATATTAGGGGAAACAACTTCTCTGCTTTGCTTGGAACTCATAACAGGTACCGATCAAAGCTGTCTTCTGTTGGTTATGTTCAGTGCTTGACTATCGATTGCCTCTTTTTTCCTTATGGTTTTTTGGGTGCATAGATGATCAGAACCTTCATAATCTTAGCAAGAGCGGAAAATATTTAAATTTTTTTTGTTCCTCAATAATCTTTGCATAAGGTTTTTCTGTTATGATCTATGCTATACAATCTGATTTAAGAAAGAACTTTAACACGATGCATATTGCAGTGGCTTGGAGCTTTTCCTAATCAAAAGAAAAATTAAAGGACCATCATGGCTATCAGTTTCGAAAGTCTCCAGCTGCTCTGCTCCTCAACGGGTGAGACTTCTTATCATTGTATTATGCTATTTAGACGCTTCAGTTTTTATTTTCATTCCATTAATCCATTCTCTTGCATTATTCAATCAGGTGAGCTGGTGTAGGTTTGAGGTTACGGTTGACAGTCCAAAGGATATTCAGGTTTCAACTTCCTCGAAGAATATGTCCGAGATACCTCCAGTAGTAGTTACATCAATAAATTTGAAAACTATCATCAATGAGAAACACAACACAAATGAAATTGTGTCTGCTTCTGTCATTTGCTGCCATAAGGCTAAGGTATATCTGATGAACCTCATTTTTAGTGCATGATGGCATTTTTCCCCGTTCCATTATATTTTAGTTTTTGCATGCTCTTCTTTGATCTTTATCAGGATAAGTGGTTGGCATGCCATTGCCTTTGGTTTTCCTTTTTCTATTGTTATTAAAAGCTGATAAAAGAAACATGAATGCAAAATGCATTTATCTTATTCGGCTATAAGTCACGTATATATACAGTACAAAATGAAGTTTTCTGATTTATAGAAACTCTAAAACAGCCTTCTCTATCTCTAAAATTTAGGAATACGATCAGATCTAGTTTATTATTCAAAAATACAATATCCATATCCTAACAAACTCTCAACAGTTATTTTCCTCCTCTTTTCAACCGTTATCGTGTTTGGATTTAAATATAAGTTCATGCCCCTATCTCTAACTAAATAACTCACTGATTTGACATCTGTAATAAAGAGCTATCTAAAGATTTCAAATCGTTTGGTAAATTCATGCACATTGGATTCTTCTTGCTTCATAAATGCTTCTTTTGTATACTAGCCATAGTAAATTGATCTAATGATTTATCATGAATCTTCCAGATTGATACTCCAATGTTGGGATCGGAATGGACCCGTTTGGGTATGCTTAGTCACTTTACTGCTGTGCGTAAACTTGATGGAGGTATATTTCCAATGGGTTTCACGAAGGAGACAACTGAGAAAAATGCTAAGGCAGGGTCAAATGTGATTTGCTACGAAAGCAGGCTAGTCTTGTTGTCAGCTGTGTTATTAGTCTTGTTTTAGCTTCATCCTTTCACCGATCTATGCTTCAAATTCACCCCATATTTCAATTGCATCGACCCATGTCGCAGTGAAAGAGCTTTGTTGAATCGATTGATGATCGAGTTACATAAGTTGGACAGCGATGTACTAGTAGGCCACAACATATCTGGGTTTGACCTGGATGTCCTTCTTCACAGAGTGCAGGTATTTATACTTTTTTGTATTAAATATAAATGTTATATTGGAAGAGCTGTTGTAGCCTTTGTGAATCACTCTTACTCTCATAATATCAAGTTTCATGCTTGTATCTAATTTAGATCTTATCTCCTTGTACTATCTGTCTTGTTGTGTCCTGGTGTTCTGTTAGGTTATGCATGTAGCTTCCTTGAGAATGTCTCACATATCCTTGCATCTTGCAGGCTTGCAAGGTGCCCAGCAGTATGTGGTCAAAAATAGGCCGTCTCAAGCGCTCTGTGATGCCCAAACTCAACAAAGGAAATTCAGTATTCGGCTCAGGAGCAAGTTCAGGGATCATGTCATGCATTGCTGGCCGACTCTTATGTGACACTTACATATGTTCTCGTGACCTATTAAAAGAGGTGAAATATAGCATTTATTGTTATGTAATTAGTATAGCAACTTATTGTTTAATTTCTCTTCCTTCTTTCAGGTCAGCTATTCCTTGACACAGCTAGCAAAGACGCAGCTGAATAAGGATAGAAAGGAGATAACTCCTCATGATATTCCTCAAATGTTTCAAAGTTCTGAGTCACTTATGGAACTTGTATGGCGTTCGTTACTCATAATATTTAGAACTTTCATTTTGAAGATCGTGAAATTTGCCATCTAAAATACTCATGCCATATGATGAACGCAGTATGCTATCTTTTACTATTTCAGATTGAGTATGGGGAAACAGATGCATGGTTATCAATGGAACTCATGTTCCATTTGAGTGTTCTTCCTCTCACACGGCAGCTGACAAATATTAGTGGCAATCTCTGGCACAAAACTCTTCAGGTGACAATTGTGTTATGCGTTGAGAGAGAGAGGAATAATGGTATGAAATCCTGAATCATATAATATTGCTGCTTTGTTGTCCAATTTCAGGGTGCTAGAGCCCAGAGAGTGGAATATCTCTTGTTACATGCATTTCATGCTAAGAAATTTATTATACCAGACAAGTTTTCCATTCAATCCAAGGAAATAAAGACAACAAAACGTAAAATAAATGGTGTGGAAGGCAGGGATATTGACCCAGATGATACAAATTTTGATAATGAGCCTCCAGAGAATTATCATGGAAAAACCAAAAAGGGACCTTCCTATTCTGGTGGATTAGTGCTGGAGCCAAAGAAAGGGCTATATGACAAGTATGTGTTACTTCTGGATTTCAACAGTCTTTACCCTTCTATTATTCAGGTAAGTTGTATTTCATATTCTCTTTGCGCCCTTTCTAACTCTCCACTTACCTAGATTCCTAATTGAAATTCTTTAGGTAAAGACATTCATTTTCCTTGATCACTGAATTCTTTTGGTTATCGATTTTGCAGGAATACAATATATGTTTCACAACTGTTGACCGATCAGCTGATGGATCTGTTTCCCGTTTACCATCTAGTAAGAAGACTGGAGTTCTTCCGGAGGTAAAACATCATGATTTTATAATACCTAGCTGAAATGCATATGAGATTTCAACTTCTAATGAAGTAGCAGCCTCAACAGATATTCCTTGTCTGCATTCAATGTTTTCTGTGTTAATATGTGACACCCTAAACTTCCAAATTTGTTGCGCACGATTATGAAAGATTTACCTAACTATATTCTTGAATCTCCTAACTATATTCTTGAATCTGGTAACTACATTCTTGAATCTCTTTCACTCTATTCTAATGTTCATAGATATATTCCATTTGCATGAAGTCAAGGGATTAATTTGGATGTGGGGCACTCCCTTTTCTTATGGATCGATCCCATTGCTTAAACCAACACAAGCTGAACCTAATGTAATTCCAAACATTATTTAACCGATGTGACTGTAACAAAATTTATGTGACCTATAGAAATAGATGGCAACCAATTCTATGAGAGAATCACAAAGTTCAGCTTGCTCCTAAGATACAAAACAATGGATCGAAAGAATCCTAGATCTTATTGGTTAGATGGCTTAGGAATGACATTTATGGGACTAGCAGAACTGGAAAATAAGTTATGAAGAAGTTGCCCGATTCTGGAGTCAATTTATATGTATTTATGTGGAAGAAATTTCTTGTTTATATTTAACAACAAAACTTTTAATCAAAGTGGATTGAGGCAGACTACATGAACCAAATAAAGAATCAAATTGTGTTATGCACATGCATCAGTTTTCTCCAAGAGCTTCTTTCTGTCAGAATATTCTCATTTATCCGTCTAAACTTCATCTTTGCATAGAACTTCGAACCATGTCTTCTTCTCGTTGCTTCTCTTGAAAAGACCAAATTCCATGAAACCCCCTCGACGCATGTGTGTCATTGGGCCTATGTTGTACGTTACTAAACCAACGTAAACTCTTCTATCTTTTCTTCTATACAAGCCACATATATTTCAAATTGAATATCTTTGTTACTTTATCTCTTCTAGTCTTACACACATCCAGCGTATCGTACACATCTCTATTGCACTCATCTTTTGGGTGTGATTCCTACTGGGTGTCCATCATTCCTTTCCATACAACATTGCAGGCTTGATGTAGTTGAGGAAATTGTTTCTTCATACTGCCCATTGTATATCTGTTTATTATGTTCATTTTTATTCTAATTTTTCTTGTCAAAGCATTATCTCATCTTAGAGTATTATCCTAGCCTCTTTACTGGTGGTTTGATTGTTAGATAATAGCCTGGTATTTTAGCCCAAGTACCTCGATTATTCTATATAGTCCTGTGTATACCTTTTAAATGACAGGATTGACAATCAGGTAAATCCATGGAGCAATGTAGCAGTAGACCCACCCAATGGCAATATATCCAGCCTTTTTTCATCATATTCCTCCTCAATCAACCTTTGGTAGTAAAAATATTTGTTGGCCTATAATCTAACATACCTTTAGGTAAGTACTTTTGATTGAACAAATTTGCTTTTATCACTCATCCTCCAAATCATCTCTATCCTCAGCTTCTATTTATGAAACATTTCATCTTAAGTGCTATCCATCAACGAATTATCATTTGGAAGAAGCATAGAACAAACAAGCACAAATTAGAAGGTCAATTGATAGCTGATCTAATAAGTATATACACGTATTTGAATAACCAAACGGTCGTTTGATTCTAAAACCTGCATAAATATATTATTTTCTGATGAATAATTGCATTTTGCTCAGTTGCTAAAGAATTTGGTGGAGAGACGGAAAATGGTGAAAGCATGGTTAAAAACAGCATCTGGTCTCAAGCTTCAGCAACTTGACATACAGCAACAAGCTCTAAAGCTGACAGCAAATAGGTTAGTGCTACTTTCTTCTTTCTTCTTTCACTTTTATTTTGTGTTTCTTCCATTGGTTTTTATTTGTATGTTTTAAAAGAAACTTGTTATGCAGCATGTACGGATGCCTGGGATTCTCCAACTCCAGATTCTATGCAAAACCACTGGCGGAGCTTATAACACTACAAGTAAGTCCGTCATTGCTTAAATATGTACTATGTCATTTTAGACATATCGGAAAACGGAAATTTTGTTGACCAACTCATGCATTATCCGCAGGGAAGGGAAATTTTACAGAGCACCGTTGATCTTGTCCAAATACTCTGAACTTAGAGGTCTATACGCTTATCAGATCACTCGAAATCTCTCTCTCTCTCTCTCTCTATATATATATATATATATATATATATCGAAATTGTTATGCTAAATGGATATAAGGGCATTCTCATAGTCTTGTTTTGTCACACATATACGTTACTCGGAACAGGCTTTTTGTTTTAAGTTTTCAATATTCTGAAATGTTTTAAAAACAAAATGCGAAAATTTTTGAGGGTCACTGTTGAAAGTTATTAACTAAATCTTCCGTTGTTTACGGTAATATAACAATCGTGTGTTAATTAAACCTCTGATTAGGACCGGGCCCTCACAGTTGGTTATATATATATATAAATTTTTATATTCAGATTCTTGTTTAATGGCTACTTGTTAAATTATTAAGCTTCTATTCTTTCCAATCAGGTTATTTATGGTGACACAGATTCAATAATGATCTACAGTGGACTTGATGATGTTGGAAAAGCTAAATTAATTGCGGTAAAGGTCATTCAAGAGGTACGCATGGATGTACATGCTAGTTTTTTATTCTTTGTTTGAGTGAAATGGGACTTCTGTTTATCTATCCAATGTAAATCTGCTGCAATACAAAAGCTTTTCCTGAGTTTATTGTTTAAATATTTTACAAACACATATGACCAAAAGCATGGATTAGCATGACGATGAGTCATTGAAATAATGCTCAAACTAGCTGTTTTAATTTGTTTTTAAAATAGATCCAATTAATCACGAGTTGGATAAAGATTAGGCGTTTTGGATGTACTGGAATATTGTTTGCATTCGCTGGTTGAATCGAATGCCTGTGGGTTTATCAAAAAAGTTTGCTGTGTTGGCTACTGAAGTGAATGTGTGCATTCTATAATCAAAATGTCCTAATAGCTGACTCCTTTTTCTTATGCTAGGTCAACAAGAAATACAAGTGTCTGGAGATTGATCTTGATGGTTTGTACAAGAGAATGCTATTGCTCAAGAAGAAGAAATATGCTGCTGTCAAATTGCAGTTTAAAGATGGTGCTTTTTACGAGGTGCCTTCCTATGACTTTTCTGGAGATTCTATTCAATCTAGTATATTATCTTCTGTTGCAACTTGCAACTCACTAATTTAGTTCGGTGTAGGTTATTGAGCGGAAAGGTCTTGATATGGTTCGTCGTGACTGGAGCTTGCTGTCAAAGGAAATGGGAAATTTCTGCCTTAGTCAAATATTATCTGGCGGGTGAGTTTACTTGCCTTTTATGTATCTTTTGATTGGGTTAAATTGGCCGCGGAATTTAATGGATTTGGATTTTCCTACAATTACTTAAGTTCCGAAGCTCACCTTATATGACTGCAACATTGCAGGTCTTGTGAGGAAGTTGTTGAAGAAATACACAATTCTCTTATGAAGGCATCTTTCTAAACTAGTGTGCATTTCCTAATTTTAATTCCAGTTATTAGTTGTCTCTTTGAGGTTTCATCTGTTTCTATGTTTTAATGTATAATCAGCAATATCGTCTTTGTTATAAGAAAGCCTTACATGAGTTGCGTGATGTGATATTCTGAATTAGATTGAAATCCTTTTTTGATTTTGGTGGTGATTTGTGGTGCCTAAGTATTGTAATGGAGATGTTAAAATATGTTTATAGATTACTCTGACACAAATTATTTGAAGTCATAAGATTAGTGGCTGATGAGTATGGCTTTCAATGTTTCTAGGATGCTAGGGCCTTACTGTTTCTCACTAGCAGGGAAGTGTATGCCATATTAGGGCAAACTTGTATGCTAAGTCATCCTTATGTCTGATTTGTTCGGCGAGGACAAAAATTATTAGCAAAACTGTGTTTAAAACTTCTACTTATTTTTGGGTGAAATTAATCTTTTTGCGTTATGGGTGTGCAATTTTTAAAGAGAAGAAAGGGATTGAGCCTTAGCCCATCGATATGAAAGCCATTATGCACGGGCTAATATGATTCAGTGATCAAAGAGAACCAGGGTAAATTATGTGTTATCTAATTGCAGGCACAAGAGGAAATGAGGAATGGACAAATTCCGTTAGAAAAATATGTGATCGTCAAAACACTAACCAAACCACCTGAAGCATATCCTGATGTTAGAAATCAGCCTCATGTAGAGGTAATGTCATGACAGCTGATTGTAAGAAAGGCTACCAGCAACATACATGTTTTACTTGCATCATTTAACTCTTCCTTATATTTTCGTGCTTTGCTTTACTCTCTAGGTAGCACTTAGACTGAAGAGACAAGGTTATGTGACTGGTTGTTCTTCTGGAGATACAGTACCCTATATAATTTGCTGTGAGCAGGTCTAATATTTACCTTCTCTTACCGTTCTTGGTGAGAAAGATTTCAAGTCTTGGTTTCCTGGTCCCTTGTGACAATTCTTAATCTTGATACGGAACAGTATTTGATCACTTCTTGCATATTACAGGGAAATGGTTCAAGCACCTCTATGGGAATTGCCCAGCGGGCAAGGCATCCTGATGAACTGAAAGGAGACAATGGGAACTGGATAATTGACATTGATTATTACCTGGCACAGCAGGTTTGTTTTTTTTTACTTGCTGAACTTAATAATGGAGGCAGTTGGCTTTTTTATGCGGTGCATTATTTTGCTCAAAACTTCTTCCAAATGTTACGCAGATTCATCCCGTGATATCACGCCTTTGCGCATCGATACAGGGTACAAGTCCGTCACGTTTGGCTGATTGTTTTGGGGATTGATTCATCAAAGGTAAATTATGTAACATGCTTTTTATATTTTCAAGCACACTGTACGTACCATTGCAGTCTGGATATAACTGTTTGACTGGTAACCTTATTTCTCAGTTCCATAACAAATCCAATGATTCTGTCAGCATTGATCCTTCCAGCTCGATGTTAACTACTTTCGATGACGGAGAGAGGTACCCATTTTTTTGTGAATGATGTTCATTACTAGCTTGCTAAGCAAATCAGCAGATGTCGATAATGTTTTCTTCATATTCCTGTCAATTTTTTTGTGTTGTTAATTGACCATTAATCTGGTGTAAAATATCTCAACTTTTATAGCTTAAAGGCGTTACAAAATAGAAAGGGTTACTCTTAACCTTCTTGTAATTCATACACCAGGAAATGTTCTTTTCTTTCGAGTAATATTGTTAAAAAATTTCATGTTTTCCAGAGGCTTGCTTTCCTTCTTGAGTAAAACCGAGATAATTTTCCTCCCGTATTTTCAGAATTCAGATTCCTTCATTTTGTGTGTCTATAACTTCCAGCACTTCCTTTAATCTTCTTATAGTTTTGTTCTGTATTAGAATAAACCAGTGGGGATATTTATTGGATTCGTTGCAATCTGAATTGCAGATATCGAGGTTGTGAACCACTGGTTTTGTCGTGCCCCAGCTGCTTCTGTACCTTTGAATGCTCCCCTATATTGAGCTCAGTATGTGCATCAATCAGTTCAATGCCAGCAGATAACAAGGTGGATCGATCGATAAATTCTGGCAGAAGCTGCGGTGTCCAAAATGCCCGGAAGAAGGTGATACAGGGAGAATATCTCCTGCTCTCATAGCTAACCAGGTAATTTTCTGTGGAACTTTCATTTGGTATATGCATGTAAAACACAAATTTGTTCCTCAAAACAATTTATATAGCTACAAGTATGGTCCATAGACTCGAGGTTTTTTCTTGTTGAGCCTATTTACAGTCTTAATTGGTCCTGTATCCGAGTCATGGAAACTGGGGACCTCAGCCTCAAACCCATATGAAAGAGAAAACATGATTGGCTGATAATAGAAAACCTTTAATTCTTCTCCAAGTTCACTATACTTGACACATAAATATGAAGTTTTCGTGAAATTTTATGTTGTAAATTCTGTAATGGATTTTGATATCAGTTGGCAATGCTTGGTTTTATCAGGTTAAAAAGCAAGCAGAAGGATTTATGTCAACATATTACCGGGGCATAATGATGGTAAATACTTGCATTGTAACCTAAAGACTACTAAAATTAAACACGGTTAAACAGTACTCGATTTCTTTTTTCTTGCAGTGTGATGATGAAACTTGCAGCTATACTACCCGTAGTGTGAGCCTTCGATTACTTGGGGATTCCGAGAGAGGAACCACTTGTCCAAATTATCCCCGCTGTAATGGGCATCTTTTAAGAAAGGTTTGTACCCGCATTTTTTTTTTGTGCTAGTCAATAATTGATCTCATCAAATTATCATTTTCACTTCTGTAATTGTTCATTCAACACGTTCGATCCATTTAGACACTAATTATTAGTTTAGCTCATTGGCATGGTAATTTATTCAAAATCAAGTCATGTCAATAATGAGATTAAATTTCAGTTAGAACACAATAGAACTACCAAATTTTCTACTATCGAAGATTTGATAACTGCTTTTGGGAATGCAAAATATAAATCGGATAACTGGACCAACATTCCTGAAATTAAACACCTAATGATTAAAGCCCTTTCAAAGTTCGATTAAGTAGCTTTCTCAATTCTCTACTTTTCCAAATTATTTGAATTGGGGTTTTGAGATTCATTCGCCATGTCAAACATAACTGACTAAAAATTAAGAAAAACTGTCGATTTCACGATCGATTCCGGTAAGGAATTAGATAAAAACATCATAGCACTGGGAAAATAATGGACTCAGAATTAATAAAAAACGTTGTCGTTTTAACAATGGCTGCAAATAAAAATACCATAGGCTGACCGAAATTTCGAATTTGCCATCAATTCCTCGATTGCAGATACTGATTAATCTTTTTATTATTATTTGCAATTTACTTCAGTACACTGAAGCAGATTTATACCGGCGCTATCCTACTTCTGCTTCACTTTAGATACATCACGCCACATTGACAAGGTTACCTTTTCTTTTCTTTCGCCTTTGCTCCTTTCCACTGGCTAACACTGGGAAAATACACGTGACGTGATTTCATTATTCACTGAATTCAGATTGAAGGCGACAAAAGATTGTCTATCGATAAAGAACTTTCCAGAATCCGGCCATTGGTTGACCTGGCGGCGGCAACAGTGCAGAAAATCCTAGATAGGTGCGCTTATGGGTGGGTTGATCTTAAAGATTTATTGGTCATTGTTTAGTCGAAAAGTGGTCATATTATTGTGTATCGCCCTTGTTGAAGTGTGGCAAACTTATTGATTTCCCCAATTATCATTGTTTTTCCCAATCTATTTGTATATATCTACTGTACCAAACCATATATTATAAAAGACATCCAGAACTGAGCACTTGTTATAAAGAATTATAGCTAGTGGTGACAAAACAACTCAAATGTTTTTTTTTTCTGTCAACAGCTCAAACACCATCTTTTAATTGTTTTTCCAGTATGATCTTTCAAGTACCATGTTATGATTTCCAAAAAGGATTGGTATTATCTTTTCAAACACCATGTTTAATCGTTTCCCAAGAAACATAACTACTGTCCCTCAATAATTGCTGGGCTAACTTATCTTAGATATATCCGTTCAAAACGGGAAGATTTCCATCATATTTTGAGGTTGCTTGCATTTGTTGGTTCATTTACAATTACATGACGGCACAAATTAACCAGCAGATGGTTTTCTTAATGCATACTGAAAAATTCAGAACCTGAAGAAATGGAGAATTATATTGGACCCAAATTTTACGTTGACACTGTAAAACTACCTACCTTCCATTTATTATATCTCGCATTCACTGCAGCTCTCCAACTGGTGCTTCATTGAGCTACAAGAAATGAGTGAAATCATATAACTTTGCACTTAAAACTAACCTGCCCAGAAGATGAAGTAACAATCAGTGGAATTTTGCTACGAAAACAAAAATTTGGAAGAAATATACATTTGTTTTTAACTGGTTACATGGTTTAAAAAAATAGGTATCAACAAGTGAATTACTGGATGTACCTTGTAAGATGTCGGGTTCAACCTTCTCATGTGGTTGGGTTGCATCTGATTTATTTGTTTAATACACCGTTCTCTGATCAATTTATGGGCGTCATCATCTCTTCTCTATCTTTTCCTACAAATATCGAAAAGCAAACATACATTGTTAACATGATGACTGATAAATAAGGACGGCCTATAAAGATATTGCATAATGCTAACAAAGCAATGACCAAGATACAGACAATAGATTGAGATGCTTGGTAGCTTTATTACATGAGATTATGTAACATTGACATAAAACATGAAACTTCACATGTGAAATACCACAGCTTGCAGAAAGTGATAGTGCATCCCAGCATTAAATGTAAGCAAGATGAAGTGTTGCACTAATTACCCTCCTAAAGCATGGAAGTTCAATCTTTGGGAAATATGGAACACGTAAGCAGTTATCATTTGCAAACGGTAAATATGGGACAAGGATGGATATCCAAATACGCAATTATGTTTCCAAGAAATGTTGATTCAATGGATGGATTATATGTTGTACAGCGTGATTTCAAAGAGGAACTCACTTAGGAAACAATTAATGCTAGGTAATATAGTGGAAAAAAAGTGTTTAAAACAAACACTTAAACTTGCTAGGATACTGATATCCCTAGTTTTGGAGGCCCAGTAGGTCTTGAGGTTCGAACTTTATTTGGGCCCGGTCAGTGCGGGGCCCATTTAGTCAACAAGGGACGTCGTCACTGCTGATCCGGGCTGTCCTCATAGCCACTGTCTAGCTCTCCGCCCCGACCCGATTT
>CAJQUN010001881.1:0-41431 GCA_907163345.1 Haberlea rhodopensis
GGTCACAATTTGAGCAATCGACTGGAAAAACACAGTTATTGATGATCCAAGTGATGAAAAGAAGACGCCAAATAGACGGATTGAGCAGTTAGAGCCAGAAGTTCCAGAGCACAGGTAGAAGAACTGCTGATCAACAGGGAACTGACCTACGGACACTGGAATAGGTTGACTCTACTGCCGTGGAGGAGACCATGCACCCACAATGAACAAGTCTGTTGGGAAAACGATTCTAAGTTTTGTGATTACAAACACCTACTGGATATTAAAGATCAACCGGATGCTAAAGACCTACCGGATAGTAAAAGTCTCACCGGGTAAAGCCATCAACGGATAGAGACATCAACGGAGAAGACATCAACCGGATGAAGTCATCAACGGATGAAGTCATCAACTGATGAAGACATCACCGGTGATGAAGTCATCAACGGATAAGTCATCACCGGATGAAGACATCAACTGGATAGATACAAACGGACAAGCTATCAACTGATAAAGACAAAACCGGATGAAGACATCAACTGGTATACCAACCGGAAGACATCAACTGGAAGAAGACATCAACGGATAAAGTTATCAACTGGTAAGACATCAACCGGATGAAGACATCAACCGGGTGAAGATATAAACTGGATAATATCAACTGCAAAGTCTCTCACTGAACAAGGACATCAACTGGTCTTAAGAGGATGAACGACCAGTTGAACAAAGAAACCAGCAGAAGTCTAAGCAACAAGACAAAGTAAGTACAACATTCTCTGACAAAGGTACAACAGAGCGGCGCACTGCTTATATCTCCGCCACCATTACGTCAGAGGTGAAAAGAGCCGTTGTTTTCCAAAATAGGAAAGAAGACAACAGGTATTTGGAAAGCTAATCCATTCCATATACAAAAAGGCTACCGTTGGACAACAAAACCTATAAATACGTCCAAACAGAGAATGAAGAAGTGGAGAGCAACTTTCAAACTAAGAGAAATACTTCAAAGCAAGAAAGCTATACGACTGATATTTCAAACGTTCAGCAAAGAGCAGACAAACCGCAAAACTGAATCTGTGACAGATTATTTTCAATTGAAGTCTGCTGCTAGAAACTCTCAAAGCTAGAAAGTTTATTCTGTAGAGAGTGTTGTAAAATCACTTGTATCCAAAAGATAAGAAGAGTGTGATTGCTAGGAGTTTAGGCCAAGTGTGTTAGTGCCTAAGGAGGTTGTATACTGTAAAGTGTAAACCAAGTCTTCTAGTGAATCCTTCCTGCAAAGGAAGAAGGGGAGACGTAGAAGCGTTGTGCTTCGAACTTCCAGAAACAACTCTCGTGTTATTCGTTTATTGCTTTATTACTTCAGTTTTATTCCTCACAAGTTTTGTAGACGTCTTCCGCACTATAATAAGTGTCTACTGACTTGCCTGTTATTGAGAAGCAACTGTAACACTTAACAGTTTACAGTTAACCAGAAAAGAAATCGAAATTATATCTAGTGTTTATTCAACCCCCCCCTTCTAAACACTACCCCGATCCTAACAAGTGGTATCAGAGCTTAGGTCTTCTCAATCTTGAGAAAATTACCATTCACCAAAACTGATGGCCTCATTCAGCAAAATTCCAATGTTCAAGAAAGACGAATATGATGACTGGAGGATCCGCATGCAAGCACATCTAAGTGCTCAAGATGATGATATGTGGTATGTGATCACCGAAGGACCGTTGAAAATCATGAAAGTCAATACAGCTGCTTCTATCACAAGTGGTGATCCACAAATGGTAGAAAAGGAAAGATCTCAATGGTCAAATGAAGACAAGAAAAAAGCAAATCTAGACAATGTTGCTAAAGATATTTTGTTCAAAACTTTGGACAAAAATATGTTAACAAAATCAAAATGTGCCCAACAGCCAAAGAAATCTGGGAGAAGATTGCTCAACTCTGTGAAGGAAATGATCAAACCAAAGAGAACAAGCTTACTGTGGCTTTGCAGAAGTTTGAGCATATCAAAATGATAAATGGAGAAACTCTCAATGAGTACGATGAAAGAGTGACTGGAATAGTAAATGAACTAAGCAGTCTGGGTAAGGAGTTACCCAACAGAGAAGTCACTCTCAAAGTGATGAGAGGTCTACCAAGAGAATGGGATGTCAAGACCATTGCTATGAGAGAATCGAAGGATATCAACAAGATAGATCTACATGATTTGTTTGCTGATTTAAAAGCCTATGAATTCGAATTAGGCATTCGGGTTGAAGATGAACCAAGTTCAAGTCAACCAACAAAAGCTCTCACTGCATCTGAGTCTCTGCCTACTCCTACTGAAATGACGAATAAGAGAAGATGTGTAACGATGCGATGGCAATGTTCGTAAAGAAATTTGGAAAATTCATGAAGAAGAACCAGAGACCTTATCAATCATATCCTCGAAGGCAAAGCTCCAAAGGAAATTCAGAAGAAGAAGAAGAAGAGCGAGTATGCTTCAACTGTCTCAAACCAGGGCACTTCATCGCAGACTGTCCTAAACCCAAAAAGGATGATCACAAAAGAGGATCCAAGGATTACAGAAAATCCAAGGAAACCAGAAGAACATCCAAACGGGACAGAGATCAAAAGGTTTTAGTGGCAGAAGATAGTAAGAGCAAATGGGCTGATTCTGAATCAGAATCAGAGGAGTCAAATAGCTCATCCAGCGAGAGTGAAGACGAAGAAGTCCACTGCTTAATGGCGAATGATGAAAATGAGGTACATGAAACCAACCTATCTGAATTTACACATCATGAACTCACCAATGCATTGCAGGACACATGATAAATGAGTATCAGACGCTATACGAATCTTTTGAAGCTATAAGACTGAGCACTCAATTCCAACTAAAACGCTTGAAAACAAATTGATTGTGAACAATCAAGGGAGTTGAATTGCTTTAAGGGAAGCAGCCAGTCGCCTAGTGAAGAAAGAGATGAAGCCAAGTGTGCGTACCGAAACTCAGCAAACTGGTTAGCACTTGGAATGCGTCGAACTACCAGAAAGGATGAAATGCTTGAGTCTATAAGGCTTGCGGTGATTTTAACTGGCATAGGCTTTAATAGCAATGACAGCAGATCATCTGTAATGAGCCTCAACTGTGTCTAACAAAAGGCAAGGTTCAATCAATGAACTTTGTAAGATCTAGCACAGTATATGACCCATATGAACTGGTCAAAGAACCTGTTAAAGCAACACTCATCAAAGAACAGGTACAGCCAGAGGTATCGGTTATGTAGAACCACTCAAAGAGGACTAAACCAAGGCAAAAGTTCAGAAATGAACTTAAAACCACTGGTCGAGCAGCTAGAGAGGTTAAACCCAACTGGTACTACAAACTGTAAACCTGTTCAGAAGAGGTATATGCTAAATAACAGGAACTACAAACCAAAAGCGCATGCATACACATATTATCACACTCCAAAGCTAAAATCATCACCTACATGTATAAATGCACACACATTTCAGAACACACACCGACCTAAGTCCATTCAGGGTCATACAAGTGTGGGTTCCGAAAGGACTAATCCTACCAGGACCCAAGTAGGATTGGGGTACCAATCAGTCTATCGCGTTAATTGCAGGAAACTAGAATGCATCCAGTTCGGAGCTCAGAATGGTTCCTAGACAGCGGGTGCTCTAGACATATGACAGGGAATGCAAGCTTATTGTCTGAACTAGTGGACTCCACTGGACCCAGAATAACGTTTGGAGATAACGCGAAAGGTAGAACCGTAGGTAAGGGTAAGATTATCTACGGTAACCTCATCATTAAAGATATTCTCTTAGTTGAAAATCTATGCTATAATTTGATTAGCATAAGTCAATTATGTGACAATGGTCATTCCGTAGAATTCAATCAGCATTCATGCATAATTAAATCTACTGATGGCAATGTATTACTTATAGGAAGAAGGCATGATAACACATATAAAATTGATTGGAATCTTAATCAGCCTACTTCCTTTACTTGCTTAGCTGCCCAGAATTCTTCCAAAAATTGGCTTTTGGCACAAACGGTTGAGTCACTTAAATTTAAAACTATTGCTAGTCTGCGTAAACTTGATCTAGTTGTGGGACTGCCTCAATTGAGTTCTCAAAGGACAAGATCTGTGCAGCATGCCAACTCGGTAAGCAAATCAGATCCTCCTTTAAGAACAAAGGAGTTAATCTTCTTCTCGGTGCCTAGAGTTGCTGCATATGGATCTGTTTGGTCCTATACCAGTAACAAGTCTAGGGGGAATGTAGTACACTCTAGTGGTATAGACGATTACACTCGTTTCACGTGGGTCTTGTTCCTAAGTGGCAAAGATCAGGCTACTCCAAAGCTGATCAAATTACTGAAAAGACTCCAAAATGAGAAATCGTGTGGGATATGATAGAATTCGCAGTGATTAAAGGTACTGAGTTCAACCAATCAATCACTGCGAATCATATCTAGATGACCTTGGTATTAAACACGAATACTCTGCAGCTAGAACTCCTCACAAAATGGAGTTGCTGAGCGTAGGAACCGCACTTTGAAAGAAGCTGCGCGAACTATGCTCGCGGAATCAGAAATATCGCAGAAATTTTGGGCAGAAGCTGTCAACACAGCATGTTATACGCAGAACAGATCGATGATTAATAAGCGAGCAAATAAAACCCCTTATGAGATCTGGAATGGCAGTAAGCCAAATATTTCTTATTTCCATGTGTTTGGTTGCAAATGTTTTATTCACAACAATGGAAGACTCATCTCACCGCCTTTGATGCCAAATCTGATGCTGGAATATTTCTTGGCTATTCTACAGTTAGTAAGGCATTCAGAGTATTTAATAATAGAACTCTAATGTAGAAGAATCAGTGCATGTAAAATTTGATGAACCTACTGACTGTACACTATCCGATATACAAATAAACAACTTGAGTAATCGACTGGAAAGCACTTATATTGACGAAAATGTTGATGATGGAGATTGATTACAGAAGCAGGGCTGACTGCTCCTTAGAACCAGAAATCCCTGAAGCTCAAACAGAGGAGTCTGCTGGCCAACAAGCACTGCAGCCAGCCATCAATGAAACAGTGGCATCCCCCCTCTACTGCAGTTGAAGGAACCAATGAGAAAGATGGGTCAATCAGAATCTCTGATTTTACCTACCACATCCAGTCAACTGAAGAACTCAACCCACTAGGCCTTCGCTCCGGTGGAAGAAGGATCATCCACACGAGCAGGTCATCGGTAACCCTCTTGCTCCTCTTACGCACCAGAGGACAAATGATTAACGAATTTCTTCATGCTGCATTCATATCTCATATAGAACCTAAGAAGATTGATGAAGCTATATTAGACCCAAGTTGGGTAGAAGCAATGCAGGAAGAACTAAACCAGTTTGAGGCGAAACAGAGTATGGTATCTAGTACCACGACACACAGCATCACACTGTAATTGGCACCAAATGGGTATTTAGAAATAATTAGGACGAAAATGGAACAGTAAATTAGAAATAAAGCAAGATTAGTTGCACAGGGCTACAGACAGGAAGAAGGCATTGATTTCGATGAAACCTTTGCCCCTGTAGCACGATTAGAAGCAATTCGCATATTTCTTGCATTTGCTGCATTTAAAGACTTTAAAGTCTATCAGATGGATGTTAAGAGTGCATTTCTTAACGGCAAACTCCAGGAAGAAGTTTATGTTGAACAACCTCCTGGATTTGAAAACCATCAGCAGCCATCTCATGTTTTCCGACTGAATAAAGCTCTGTATGGTCTAAAGCAAGCTCCCCGTGCCTGGTATGAAACTTTATCAAAATATTTGACAGAGCACAACTTTGTTATTGGCACGGTGGACAGACCCTTTTTAAATTTACAAAGGGAGATCATACGTTGCTAGTTCAAATATATGTTGATGATATTATCTTCGGGAAGTACTAACCCAAAACTGTGCGAAAGATTTCTAAAATCATGCAGGAACAATTCGAGATGAGCATGATGGGAGAGTTATCATTTTTCTTAGGATTGCAAGTCAAGCAATCTAGTGAAGGAATTCTGATAAATCAGTCCAAGTACACCAAAGAGCTACTGAAGAAATATGGAATGAGTACCAGCTCAGCTGCTGCTACAACCAATGAGCTCATCCGCCAAACTCGACTTGGACAATTCAGGAATACCAGTCGAAGTCACAATGTATCGTGGCATGATCGGATCTTTACTATACTTGACAGCCAGCCGACCCGATATTATGTTTGCAGTATGTATGTGCGCCCGGTTTCAAGCAAATCCCAAGCAGTCGCACTTCACTGCTGTCAAGAGGATCCTAAAATACTTAAAAGGAACCGAGAATGTTGGTCTATGGTATCCAAGAGACTCAACTTTTAATCTCATTGGATACTCAGATGCTGACTATGCTGGATGTAAAAAATTGACAGGAAAAGCACCAGTGGATATTGTCAATTTCTTGGTGATCGGTTAATATCATGGGGATGCAAGAAACAGACATCCATCGCAACCTCCACTGCAGAGGCAGAGTACCTTGCTGCTGGAAGCTGCTGTGCCCAACTGCTCTGGATTCAGCAACAACTCAGAGACTATGGAATTGAGTCCACAGAGGCTCCTATTTTCTGCGACAATACGTCTGCCATTGCCATTACATACAATCCAGTTCTTCATACTCGTACTAACATATTGACATTCGTCATCATTTCATCAGAGATCATGTTATGAAGAAGGAAATACGGCTGGAGTACATTTCCACAGAACAACAGGCAGCAGACATCTTCACAAAACCCTACCGGACGCTAAGTTTTCTTACTTTCGAAATATTCTTGGTTTAATTGAAATTACTTCTTGATTATTTTGATTGGGTAATGGATTCAGGGGGAATTTGTTAGTTTAGTTGCATTCATTTAGGGGGGAATTCTGTTTTAATTGTATCATGGTTATTTAAGCTAAGCTGGTAATACAAATGGTCAACTGCAGTGGGGGTATTCGTACCAGTAGAACTCTGCATCCAGTAGATGTTTTCCTACCAGTCGAACCCCACATACCAGTTGATGTTACCAAATATGCTTTGACAAAAATAACCCTCGATACTAATTAACCTAATGAACGTCGGAATTCAAAATTACTTTTGTGTAAAATAAATTATTTCACTCCCGCCTAAATCCTGTCCTTTTATTTTTGGTTAAAATCTTTCTAATCGTTAGATGATTGCCACGTATACATGTGTCCGCTCATCTACAGTACGACGTTACATATACTTCCTTTTTCACCGCCTTTAGTTTTTCTCTTCTCTTCATCTTCTCCAAACATCTTACTGCTACAATCGTTTCTTTCAGAAAATTTCCTTTAACAGATTGCTGCTGCTTCTTCACCTAAATCATTCAAAATGACGAAGACTGTTCAACCAAGTTTTATCACAAATGCTGTTCACGTCGACTTTAACTCCATATACACTTCATCTGATGAGGAAACAAAGGATTTAATTCAAAAGCTGGATTCCTCAGGGCTATTAGTGATCCTAAGCCAGGCTCCCTCATTTTACCAGGATGAACTACAAGAATTCTTTGCCACAGCAACTGTTGTGGATGACACCGTTGTGGCATCCATCTCTGGGCAGTCAGTCACCATCACTCAACCAGAGTTTGCCACTCATCTATGCCTACCCTCCACTGGACTCTCTGACTTTTCGACTATTCCGGCAGACCTGAGAGAAGAGATGCGGCTCACAGTGTCGGACTCTGACCATCGTATTCAACGACCTCCCTTCAGGAAGGTATTAATGAAGAGCCACTATCGACAACTGGCAGACATCATCTCAAAGGGGATCCTCTGTGAGGCAGGATCATTTGATATAATTACCCCTGAGAAGTTTGACGTCATGAGCGCCATATGCAAAGGGTTGGAGATCAACTGGTCAGCTGTACTATTTCAAATACTGACTAGTCTCGTCGTATCTGGCAAAGGTCAATCCGGTTTTGCTCTCCCTCTAAGCAGTCTATTTGAGAGCAAACACATCAAGACAGGAGCTCTCTCTCATCTTCATCCAGGGAGACTCATCACTCACAAGTACCTTCAGCTTCATCGCCAACGAAGTGGCAGAGAAGGTGGAGCCACAAAGCGCCGTTTTGACTCAAGTCATTAGTGACTCGGAACAGACTGTCTCTGAATCCGCTGAGTCTCCTCCTCCTCCTCCTCCTCCTAAGAAGCCAAGGACCAGAAAAATTGCTCCTCTAGTTGCCCGTCAGAGAGACACTGCCACATCTGACACTATCTCCTCTGCCGGACCTACAGGTGTTATTTCTGACAGAGAACCCAGCCCTGTCATCCCTTCAACTGGGGAACCCACTGCTGTATTAGCCATGGTGTCTGCTCCATTAATAGACACTCCTTCAGCTCAGGTGAGCTCTCAGCAGGCTCCAGGCTCCATCAGCTTCAGGACACCCAAGTCTACGTGTCCTTACTGTCATCCCAAGGCCACTCCAGCTGACAAAGGAAAATCTCTTATTGCTCCAGTGTCCACTCCTGTTGCATTCGAGATTCAAATGGTCATGGATGCCGTTAACGCCCAACTGGAATCCCAACTGGAGATTTTTGATCGTTGGGTAAAGGCTCGAGTACAGGTTCGCTTTGATGATATCGACCCAATTCTGGCTCAGGCAAAGCAAGATGAAAACAAAATCCTGACCTATCTTCAAATCCCCGAACCTGAGAAAAAGTTTGAAGCTGCGTGATGTCTTTAGGATTATGAACTATGTGGGCGGACTCCAAGCTCTTGTTACATCCCGCGTTCAAATGTTTGATGGCCATTCAAGAACAGCGAATCATGATCGAGCAGTTCTAAACGCTCTAGGCCTCAAGCTGGAAATGGCTGAGCTTGCTCTTCATGATCTTCGCATATCCACTGGGATTCATTCATGCTCCTCTTCTGAAATTATTGCAAGCCCTGATCAGCCAGATCTACAAATGGCTATTGCAAATTTAGAGGTTGTCCCTCCTACTGTGGAGCTTACTTCTACTGCTTTGGAGACCTCTCCTACTGGAGCAGACGCCACACCAACAACTTTGGAGGCAGCATCCTCTGCTCCCAGCTCTCCACATGATCAACAGCCCCACCAAATGATTGTTGATCACACCAATGTCGATTCAGTTATTCAGAATGTGGTTCAGCTGGTCACCATCTCCTCTGCAAATAATGAACCAAGTGAATCCTCTCATTCCAATGATCATACTCAAGCGTCTGCTGCTGAGATTGATCAAGACAATGCTGAACTGGATGCTCAGCATGTGAAAGAAACTGGAACTATGGATATAGCTATCTCCGCTTCAACTGCGGCCCCTCATATTGACGCTACTACTTTGCCATCCACTGCAGTCGTCATTGCTCCTCCCAATGCGTTTGCCCCTGCTGCTGATATCCCGATGCTTGCCGGCGATCCGTCCATGGATCAGGAACTATCCGAGGGTTTCTTTGTCTTCACAAACCCTCTGGACGAGCCACCAAACATCGCTGCCCAGCTAGCTCATCTCTCCACCGCTATTACAGCACTGACCCATGATGTTCATAAGCTTAAGCAGGAAGAGAGGGCTGCAACACTTGTTTTAGGAACTCTTCAGCAGCAAACGGACTCTAAATTTCAGCAAGTCTACGCTGACCTAAGTAGTTTAACTACTACTGTCACTAGACTTCAAACCTTTGCTGAGAATGCGGTTGCAGAAGCAGTTTCTCATATTGGCCAGGCGCGTCTTCAGATCAATCAGAACAATGAATCTCTTCATACTGCCACCTCAATGGCTCTTGGAGAAAAGATTGACGACGCCAAAAAGATTTTGACTGATCAATTGGCCACCATGCAAGCAGCGTTTGCATCTCAAATTCAAGATATCTGCAACAGTCTGCCTGCTGCTCCTAAAATTATCCGCAGGCTGCCTGAACCCAGTCGAACTGCTCCCTCTTCTCAGAGAGCGTCAAGTTCAGCTGCTCATTCATCCCCTGCAACTGGAGCACTCCCTCAGTCCAGACCCACTGCTCAACAAAGATCTCGAAGTCCGCGCCAACCGCCTACCGAAAAACGCGACTATACCAAACATTGGTTAGGGCGCAAATAGTATCACTTTCTGACTCACTCTTACTTACTCTTATTTACTTACTGTGTTAAATTGACTGTCTCTCTGTATTCACTATTTAACATAAATGCATTCACATTTATTGCTACCTTGTTTTTCCTATAAATAGAGGTTCTTGTTTGATCACATAACACACATTCACTCATCATGCTTACTTTTAAGTTATTTCTCATTCCCTGGTTTTCTGTTAGATCCTTTCCTGCTTCATGGGTTTATTACTTATCTAAATCAACCCCTCATGGGTTGATTACTTATCTAACCCAGCTCTGATAAGCTTCAGCGCTTTGATCCTGTTCTGGTGCTCCTCATCAGTCAGGAACTACTAACAGCAGATGCCTGGGTGCTGATGACAAAAAGGGGGAAGATAGAGATAGAGTATTCTCAACAGAGATAGAATATTTTTATTAGGTGATTCCATAAAAACTAAAGGAGCTGCCTGATGAATATTCATATGACTCTTCCTCTTCCCGACATTCTCTCTGAAACAAGGTGGATCGAGCTCTTCCTCTCCGCAACTAAGTGAATCGAAGCCCTCCGGTCCACTTTGTTTAATTAAAGAGATATTTGTCATGTATCATCTATTTTATGTAAAACTAGACTTGTCTTAGACTCTATTCAAAGTGTAAGAATTCATCTTATATAAAGATGAATCTCTCTCAATTGTCCAGTTTGATTACAACTTGTAATCTGCTTATATTTAATGAAAATTTCTTTTTCATGATGTCTTCAAGCATTTTCAGGACTTTTATCTTATTTACTCTAGTAGGAAATCGATTACTGCTTAGTTTTGTCATCACCAAAAAGGGGGAAATTGTTGGGAAAACGATTTCTAAGTTTTGGTGATTACAAACACCTACTGGATATTAAAGATCAACCGGATGCTAAAGACCTACCGGATATTAAAGTCTCACCGGGTAAAGCCATCAACCGGATAGAGACATCAACTGGAAGAAGACATCAACCGGATGAAGTCATCAACCGGATGAAGTCATCAACCGGATGAAGTCATCAACTGGATGAAGACATCAACCGGATGAAGTCATCAACTGGATAAAGTCATCAACCGGATGAAGACATCAACTGGATAGATACCAACCGGACAAGCTATCAACTGATAAAGACACTAACCGGATGAAGACATCAACTGGATAGATACCAACCGGACAAGACATCAACTGGAAGAAGACATCAACTGGATAAAGTTATCAACTGGTAAAGACATCAACCGGATGAAGACATCAACCGGGTGAAGATATAAACTGGATAAATATCAACTGCAAAGTCTCTCACTGAACAAGGACATCAACTGGTCTTAAGAGGATGAACGACCAGTTGAACAAAGAAACCAGCAGAAGTCTAAGCAACAAGACAAAGTAAGTACAACATTCTCTGACAAAGGTACAACAGAGCGGCGCACCCTGCTATATCTCCGCCACCATTACCGTCAGAGTGAAAAGAGCCGTTGTTTTCCAAAATAGGAAAGAAGACAACAGGTATTTGGAAAGCTAATCCATTCCATATACAAAAAGGCTACCGTTGGACAACAAAACCTATAAATACGTCCAAACAGAGAATGAAGAAGGGCTGAGCAACTTTCAAACTAAGAGAAATACTTCAAAGCAAGAAAGCTATACGACTGATATTTCAAACGTTCAGCAAAGAGCAGACAAACCGCAAAACTGAATCTGTGAAAGATTATTTTCAATTGAAGTCTGCTGCTCAGAAACTCTCAAAGCTAGAAAGTTTTATTCTGTAGAGAGTGTTGTAAAATCACTTGTATCCAAAAGATAAGAAGAGTGTGATTGCTAGGAGTTTAGGCCAAGTGTGTTAGTGCCTAAGGAGGTTGTATACTGTAAAGTGTAAACCAAGTCTTCTAGTGAATCCTTCCTGCAAAGGAAGAAGGGGAGACGTAGAAGCGTTGTGCTTCGAACTTCCAGAAACAACTCTCGTGTTATTCGTTTACTGCTTTATTACTTCAGTTTTATTCCTCACAAGTTTTGCTATAATAAGTGTCTACTGACTTGCCTGTTATTGAGAAGCAACTGTAACACTTAACAGTTTACAGTTAACCAGAAAAGAAATCGAAATTATATCTAGTGTTTATTCAACCCCCCCCTTCTAAACACTACCCCGATCCTAACAAAGTCGATTCTCCTGAGCAACTATCCAAAATCACTACAACTGAAGAAGTCAATCCCCTTGGACCTCCGCTCCGGTGGAAGAAGGATCATCCACCCGGGCAGGTCATCGGTAACCCTCTTGCTCCTCTGAGTACCAGAGGACAGATGATTAATGAATTCCTTCATACAACTTTCATTTCTCACATAGAACCTAAGAAGATTGATGAAGCTATCCTAGATCCTAGCTGGGTAGAAGCAATGCAAGAAGAACTGAATCAATTTCAAAGAAATAATGTTTGGCATTTAGTTCCACGTCCATTGCATCACACATTAATTGGCACTAAATGGGTTTTCAGAAACAAGTTAGATGAGAATGGTGCTGTAATCAGAATAAAGCAAGATTAGTTGCACAGGGATACAGGCAGGAAGAAGGCATTGATTTCGATGAAACCTTTGCCCATGTAGCCCGATTAGAAGCCCTTCACATATTTCTTGCATTTGCTGCATATAAAGACTTCAAAGTCTATCAGATGGATGTTAAGAGTGCCTTTCTTAACGGTAATCTCCAGGAAGAAGTCTATGTTGAACAACCCCCTGGATTTGAAAGCCATCTGCAACCCTCCTATGTTTATCATCTGAACAAAGCTTTGTATGGTTGAAGCAAGCTCCCCGTGCATGGTATGAAACGTTGTCAAAATACTTGATTGAACACAACTTCACCATCGGCACTGTGGATAAAACTTTATTCAAATTTACTAAGGGTGATGACATCATTTTTGGCAGTACTAACTCAAAATTGTGCGAAAGATTTTCTAAAATTATGCAGGATCAATTTGAGATGAGCATGATGGGAGAATTATCATTTTTCCTAGGATTGCAAGTCAAACAATCCAGTGAGGGAATTCTGATAAATCAATCCAAGTATACCAAAGAGCTTCTGAAGAAGTATGTGATGAATACCAGCTCAGCTGCTGCTACACCTATGAGCTCATCTGCAAAGCTTGATTTGGATGAATCTGGAATACCAGTAGATGAGAAAATGTATCGTGGTATCATTGGTTCATTATTCTACTTAACAACCAGTAGACCTGACATCATGTTTGCAGTTTGCATCTGTGCCAGATTTCAAGCCAATCCCAAACAATCTCATTTCACAGCAACTAAACGCATTCTGAAGTACTTAAAAGGGACTGAGAATGTTGGTCTATGGTATCCAAAGGACTCCACTTTCAATCTTATCGGATACTCAGACGCAGACTATGCTGGATGCAAAATTGACAGGAAGAGTACCAGTGGGTACTGTCAGTTTTTAGGAGATAGACTTATTTCATGGGGATGGATGCAAGAAGCAAACTTCCATTGCTACATCTACAGCTGAAGCAGAATACCTTGCTGCTGGAAGTTGCTGCGCTCAGCTGCTCTGGATTCAACAACAATTGAGAGACTATGGCATTGAGTCAACTGAAGCTCCAATCTTCTGTGACAATACATCTGCTATAGCCATCACTTACAATCCAGTACTTCACTCTCGAACAAAGCACATCGACATACATCATCACTTCATCAGAGACCATGTAATGAAGAAGGAGATTCGACTGGAGTACATATCTACTGAGCAGCAAGCATCAGATATTTTTACCAAGCCCCTACCGGATGCAAAATTCTCTTACTTCTGGAATATCCTTGGATTAATTGATATTTCTTCTTAATTCGTTTTTATTTACTGACATTAAATTCAGGGGGAATTGCTTGTATGTTTTTGCATATTTTGAGGGGGAATTTTGGTAAAAAAATTTCCTATTCTGATGCCTGGCTGGTAACACAATGATCCACTGCAGTGGATGCTACTATATCAGTAGATGTCTACATACCAGTGGATGTTACTATTTAAGCCTTGCTGACTTATAGCTTCCCTTTTTAGCAACCAACTGGGACGTCGGAATTCAAATTATTTATTTTCTTACCTTTAACTTATTCAAATCCCGCCCTTTTCAGACTCACTGCTTCTGAATTTTTAATTCTTTAAATGGTTTAGATGAACGCCACGTACACATGTGTCCGTTCATCTACAGTACGACGTTACATCTACCCATTATCTTTTTAACCGCCTTACCCTCCATAGAATCAGTTTACTTCCTTAAACACTTCTGAAAATCTCAAAACCCTAAAAGAATTTTTTTTTCTCTATCTCACAGGATTTTCAAATCTTCAACATGTCAAAGACAACGCATCCTAGTTTTCTCACCAACGCTATTCATGTGGATTTTCACTCTATTTATTCTTCAGACGATGAAGCCATGAAAGCAGTGTTCCAAAAGTTGGACACCTCTGGATTACTGGTGATTTTAAGCCAAACACCTACTTACTATCCGGCGACTATTCAGGAGTTCTTCGCCAATGCCCGGATAGTTGGCGAAGCCGTTGTGTCCTCTATCACTGGACAACATATCACTATTACTCTGGAAGACTTTGCCACTCAGATGTGTCTTCCAATGTCTGGGATAACAACGACCTTCTCCGTATCTGTGCCAATCCTAGAGGCGATGAGAAAGGGTTTTTTCTGACTCACATGAACGTCTCCCCAAACCACCATTCAAAAAGATATTGATTAAGAGCCACTTTCGCCAACTGGCAGATGTCATATCCAAAGGGCTGCTATGCAAAGCTGGATCTTTCGACGTCATCACACCTGAGAAATTTGCACTGATGAGTGCAATCGTAAATAACGTTGAAATTAACTGGTCAGTAATGTTGTTTCAAGTGCTATCAAACTTAGTGCTCTCCGGAAAAGGTCAATCGGGATTTGCTCTCCCTCTTAGTCGTATCTTTGAGAGCAAAAATATTCAGACCGGAGACTCTTCTTCTCTCCACCCAGGACGACTCATAACTGCCAGATATCTAGAGATCAATAAGAAGCGAGTCGGTGGAGAGACTAAGACCAGCAAACCAGCAGCAGCCAAGAGGAGACAACCTTTGGTAGTCAGTGACTCTGAGCATACAGTCTCAGAATCTGATGAAACTTCACCTATTCCACCAGCGAAAAGGCCAAGAACAAAAAGAGGAGGACCAGCTGCAGCCAAGCTTCAAATATCAGCAGCCATGTTTGAGGCTGTGATCCCAACGTTGGAAGTAGAGCCAGTGAGCTCCGTTGCCCCGCTGGCCTTGATCCCATTTAACCCAACCTCTTCTGCAGCCAACACATCAACCAACCCCAGTACCCTTCAACAACCAGGCTCAATTTCTTTCAGAACACCCAAATCCCTTTGCCCATATTGCCATCCCAAGACCACCACCACTGGAAGAGGAAAAGAATCCATGATCCCTTTATCCACTCCAGTGGCATATGAGATTGACTTAGTCATGAGCACAGTCGAGGCAAACATGCAGCCTCAACTTGAAGTATTTGATAGATGGGAGCAAGCACGTTTGCAAATTCGCCTTGATGATTTTCTTCCAATTCTGGAACAGGTCAGGCACGATGAGAATCAAGTGATGGCCTTCCTCCAAGCTCAAGACGTAAAGAAAGCTCTCCAGCTTCGGGATGTGTTCCGCCTAATGATTTATGTGGGTGAACTCCAGACCCTGATCATATCCCGACAGAATGAATTCAATGCTACAGCTGGGACTGCCAATCATGACCGAGCTGTGCTAAATGCTCTTGGTCCCAAGCTTGAAATGGCAGAGACTGCTCTACATGACTTAAGAATCAGTACTGGTCTGCACTCATGCTCAACTGTACCAGGTGATGATGACTCCGCTCCTACTGACTTGAGCTTAGCCCCAAGCATCCCTGATGTTCCTAGTGCTGCAGTGTTGGTTCCACAGGTTGAACAAATAGTGGCTGATGACCTTGATCTGACTGTCTCCAGCTCAGCTCCAACAATCCCACCTATTTCAAGTATCGTGGAAACGGTTCCCGCAGGTGAAACCACTTTGGATGATGCTTCACCTCAACCAGTTATGGACATTGATTCCATAGATGTTGACAGCGTCATTCATAAGGTAATTACCCAGGTTACCCCATCCATAACTATCCCTTCCTCAACTCATAAAGAAACACCTATCCATTCCCCTGATACCTCTGCCCATGCTGCACTCACTGATGATTGCCAAATCACCCATCAAGTTGAACCCCTTGAACCTCCGACTCACCCTGAAACCCAACTCTCCCCACAAATTGAACCTCCGACTCACCCTGAAACCCAACTCTCCCCACAAATTGAACCTTCTGCTCACCCAACAACTTCTGAACCTAACCCTTCAATCTCACAAATTCACCCAGCTGCTACCTCCCGTGGACGCTGCATGTCCTCAACTGCAGCTGATGCTCATACCAGCCCTCAACATGTTCTTACTGGCTCGCATCCTGCACCTGCTGCCACTCCACCTGAGGCATTGGAACAATCAGTAGGAAATGAACCTTCTGCTGATTTTTTTGACTTTGCTGACCCTTTGTCCATTGAAGGTACCTCCGCTCTAACAGTACAACTTGGCAATATGACAACATTGATCTGTGGGATGGCCAGTGAGATTAATAAACTCAAATCTGAAGAACGCAATGCCAGCAATGCTATTGATAGTCATCAGCTTCATACAGACCATCAGTTTGGGCGTATAAATCGAGACCTCGACAGACTTCAAACTGCTGTTGACAGAAATCATCAATTCGTTCTTGATGCCTTTGCCGATGTATTCTCAAGGATAGCCCAAACTAATCTCCAGTTGAAGCAGCAGAATGACTCTCTCCATGCTGCCTCTACACTTGCCTTGGAGGAGAAAATTGAAGACACCAAGAAGCTTTTATCTGAGCAGCTAGCTACTATGCAGGAGGCCTTTGCCTCACAGCTTCAGGATTTAAGTGCTGGATTTCCAAAGCCTATTACCAGTCCAAGTCCACTGCATATGCTCCCCCACCAAGAAGAGAATCAGGTCCAGCTCAGCGCACACCTGCTGCCCCTGAAGGTGGACATCACTCCAGATCTGCTTCCCAGCCAAGATCTCGAAGTCCGCGCCAACCAACTACCGAAAAGCGCGACTATTCCAAACATTGGTTCGGGCGCAAATAGTATCACTTTCTGTTCCCCTATTAATTACTCTTATATTTTTACTGTTTTCATTAAATTTTCTCCATGTTTATCGTAACGTTTTTTTTTTGTTCACACTTATTGAATTTCTTCTATAAATAGAGACTCATGTTTGCTTTCACAACACACATTCACTCATCATGGTTCTTTTCACTTTCTATGCCCTGAAAATTCCTTGGTTTCATCTACGAAATTGCTTATGTTCATGGGTTTATTACTTATCTAAATCAACCCCTCATGGGTTGATTACTTATCTAACCCAGCTCCGTTAAGCTTCAGCGTTTGGATCCTGCTCTGATGCTCATCATCAGTCAGGAACTGCAATCAGGAGTTATCTGGGTGCTGATGACAAAATGGGGGAAGACAGAGATAGAGTCTCTCAACAGAGATAGAGTATTTTCATTAGGTGAATCCATAAACCATGGAGGCCTGATGTATATACATTTGAACTCTTCCCGACTTCCTCTCTGAAACAAGGTAGACCGGAAGACAGAAATATAGTATTTTCATTAGGTGAATCCATAAACCATGGAGGCCTGATGCATATACATTTGAACTCTTCCCGACATCCTCTCTGAAACAAGGTGGATCGAACTCTTCCTCTCTGAAACAAGGTGGATCGAGCTCTTCCTCTCTGAAATTAGGTGGATCGAAGCTCTCCGATCTACATTGCTTGTTTAAAAATTTGTCATGTATCAGCTATAATCTGTAAAAATAGATTTGTCTTAAGCTTTATCCAGTTATCAGAATTCATCTTAAATAAAGATGAATCTCTCTCAATTGTCCAGTTTGATTACAACTTGTAATCTGCTTATATTTATAACAAATGAAAATTTCATTTCCATTATGTCTTCAAGTCTTTACAGGATTCACCGATTATTGCTTAGTTTTGTCATCACCAAAAAGGGGGAAATTGTTGGGAAACGGTTCCTAAGTTTTGGTGATTACAGACATCCACCGGATAAAGACATCCACCGGGTGAGGACATCCACCGGGTAAAGACATCCACTGAATGAAGACATCCACCGGGTGAAGACATCTACCGGATAAAGACACCCACCGGATAAAGACACCTATCGGGTGAAGACATCCACTGGGTGAAGACATCCACCGGATGAAGACATCCACCGGATGAAGACATCTATCGGATGAAGACATCTACCGGACTGAGATACTCACTGGATAAAAACATCTACTGCATAAAGTCATTTATCAAGTCTAACCAACATCTACTAAGCTAAAAAGTACGACTGGATACTGAAGTTACAAAACCAGTAGAAATGAATCCAGCAGCGAGAGTACAAATCCATTTTACAAAGGTACAACAGAGCGACAAGCACTACAAAATCATCGCCACCAATTCCGTCAGATTGAAAGAGCTGTTGCTGAATAAAAATGGAAGGAAAATAAAATAGAGAAGAAAACAGATTCTACGCTGAACCTTCCATATCAAGAAAGTTTACCGTTGGAATTGAGTCTATAAATACAGATGCTGAATGAATGAAGAAAAAGTTGAATCCACTGACAATCGAATATTCTATACATTCAAACAGAGAAATTTATCAAGTGATAATTTTCAGTAGATTCAGCCAGAGCAAGGAACACCTACTGATATATAAAAGATCAAGTTAAACTGGTGTACTGCTCAAAGATCGTTCAAAAACACTCAAAGCTTACAAGTGTAAAAGTCATTCAAAGGAGTGTTAGATAGTTTACTTTGTAAACAAATTCTATACATTGTATTGCTAGGAGTTTAGGCATAGCTGTGTGAAAGCCTAAGGAGGTTGTATACTGTAAAGTGTAAACCAAAGTCTTCTAGTGTATCCTTCCTGCAAAGGAAGAAGGGGAGACGTAGAAGCGTTGTGCTTCGAACTTCTAGAAACAATCCCTGTGTTCTTTACTTGTTTTTTATTGTTTGCTTTAATTACTCACAAGTTCAGCAGACGTTTTCCGCACTTCACTTAGTGTCTACTGACTTGCTAAATTGATTGAGAAGCTATTGCATTACTTAACAGTTTGCAGTAATCAGTCGAAGATCAGAATTTGAGGGCAGTGTTTATTCAACCCCCCCTTCTAAACACGCCTCCGATCCTAACATCATTTCTTGGTTGGAAAATTTTTTGATCAATTTCACGGTTAAGGATGTTTATTTATTTATTGCTAAATTTTGATTTTATGCGAACATTCGAGTATATGTCTTCGTAAACAAATTCAATTTCTGGAATTTAACATCAGGTTTTGAGTACATCACTTTCTTTGTTGAAAGAAGTTATTGAGAAATTTTCACAAATTACGTATGGTTTGTGATTTTTAAAAATTTCGATTTCGTGCTAGTATTAGAGTATATGTCTTGAGTACCTAATTTTCTTGGTTGGAAAAAGTTTTTGAGCAATTTTCACAGTTAAGGATGTTTTTTTATTTTTTAATAAATTTTGATTTTGTGCGAATACTCGAGTATATCTCTTCGTAAACAAATTCAATTTGTGGAATTTAATATCAAGTCTTGAGTACATCATTTTCTTGGTTGGAACAAGTTTTTGAGCAATTCACTGTTTATGATGTTTTTGTATTTTTTTTATAAATTTCAATTTTTTGCGAATACTCGAGTATATCTCTTCGTAAACAAATTCAGTTTGTGGAATTTAACAGCAAGTCTTTAGTATATCATTTTCTTGGTTGGAAGAAGTTTTTGAGAAATTTTCACAAATTATGTATGTTTTGTTTTTTTTTTTAAATTTAAATTTCGTGCGAGTATTCGAGTATATATCTTGCGGACATCATTTTCTTGGTTTGAAAAGGTTTTTAAGCATTTTTCACAGTTAAGGATGTTTTTTTATTTTTTGGTAAATTTCGATTTTGTGCGAACATTCGAGTATATGTCTTCGTAAACAAATTCAATTTGTGGAATTTAACATCAAGTTTTGAGTACATAATTTTCTTTGTTGGAAGATGCTTTTGAGAACTTTTCACAAATTACGTACGTTTTGTGATTTTTTATAAATTTCGATTTCATGCGAGTGTTCAATTATTTGTCATGAGTACATCATTTTCTTTGTTGAAACAAGTTTTTGAGCAATTCATAGTTAAGGATGTTTTTCTTTTATTTTTTGAAAATTTCTATTTTTTGCGAATACTCGAGTATATCTATTCGTAAACAAATTCAATTTGTGGAATTTAATATCAAGTCTTCAGTAAATAATTTTCTTGATTGGAAGAAGTTTTTGAGAAATTTTCAGAATTGTTTTGTGATTTTTTATAAATTTAGATTTCGTCCGAGTATTAGAGTATATGTCTTGAGTACATCATTTCTTGGTTGAAAGAATTTTTTGAGCAATTTTAACAGTTAAGGGTGTTTTTTAATGTTTTGATAAATTTTGATTTTGTGCAAATATTCGAGTATATCTCTTCGTAAACAAAAATCAATTTCTAGAATTTAATATAAAGTCTTGAGTACATCATTTCTTTGTTGGAAGAAGTTTTTTAGAATTTTCACAAATTATGTATGTTTTGTGATTTGATAAATGTCGATTTCGTGCAAGTATTCGAGTATATGTCTTGAGTACATCATTTTCTTGGTTGGAAAATTTTTTTGAGCAATTTTCAAAGTTAATGATGTTTTTTTATTTTTTGATAAATTCGATTTTATGCGAATATTCGAGTATATCTGTTCGTAAACAAATTCAATTTGTGGAATTTTACATGAAGTCTTTAGTAAATCATTTTCTTATTTTGATAAGGACATTTTTTTATTTTTTGATAAATTTTGATTTTGTGCGGATATTCGAGTATATGTTTTCGTAAACAAATTCAATTTGTGGAATTTAACATCATGTTTTGAGTAAATCATTTTCTTGGTTGGAAGAAGTTTTTGAGAAATTTTCACAATTTACGCAAGTTTTTTGATTTTTTGATAAATTTCAATTTTGTGCTAATATTAGAGTATGTGTCTTGAGTACATCATTTTCTTGGTTGGAACAAGTTTTTGAGCAGTTTTCACAGTTAATGACGTTTTTTTATTTTTTTGATAAATTTCAATTTTTGGGAATATTCGAGTATATCTCTTCCTTCGTAAACAAATTCAATTTGTGGAATTTAATTTCAAGTCTTGAGTACATAATTTTCTTGGTTAGAAGATGTTTTTGAGAAATTTTCATAATTTACGTAAGTTTTTTGAATTTTTGATAAATTTCGATTTTTCGTGGGAATATTCGAGTATATGTCTTGACTACATCATTTTCTTGGTTGGAACAAGTTTTTGAGCATTTTGCACAAGTTACGTATGTTTTATATTTTTTAAAAATTTTGATATCGTGCGAATATTCAAGTATATGTCTTGAGCACATAATTTTCTTAGTTGTAACAAGTTTTTGAGTAATTTCCACAAGTTGAGGACGTTTTTTTTTTTTTTTGATAGATTTTGATTTTGTACGAATACTCGAGTATATGTCTTCGTAAACTAATTCTATTTGTGGAATTTAACATCAAGTCTTGAGTACATCATTTACTTGGTTGGAAGAAGTTTTTTAGAAATTTTCAAAAACTAAGTAAGTTTTCTGATTTTTTGATATATTTTAATTTCGTGCGAATATTCGAGTATATGTCATGAGTACATCATTTTTTTGGTTGGAACAAGTTTTTGGAAAATTTTAACAGTTACGGAAGTTTTTTTATTTTTTTGATAAATTTCGATTATTCGAGAATATTTCTTTAGTACATCATTTTCTTGGTTGGAACAAGTTTTTGAGCAATTTTCACAGTTAAGGTTGTTTTTTAATTTTTTTTGATAAATTTCGATTTTGTGCGAACATTCAAGTATATGTCTTCGTAAACAATTTCAATTTGTGGAATTTAACATCAAGTCTTGAGTACATAATATTCTTGGTTGGAAGAAGTTATTGAGAATTTCACAAATTACGTATGTTTTTGATTTTTTGATAATTCGATTTCGTGCGAATATTCCAGTATATGTCTTGAGTAAATCATTTTTAAGGACTTTTTTAATTTATGATAATTTCGATTTTCTCCGAATATTCGAGTATATGTCCTCCTAAACAAATTCAATTTGTGGAATTTAACATCAAGTCATGAGTACATCATTTTCTTCGTTGGAAGAAGTTTTTGAGAAATCTTCACAAATTACGTATGTTTTGTGATTTTTTATAATTTTGATTTTGTGCGAATATTCGAGTATATGTTTTGAGTACATCATTTTCTTGGTTGAACAAATTTTTGAGCAATTTTCCCAGTTACAGACGTTTTTTTATTTTTTGATAAATTTTAATTTTGTGCGAATACTCGAGTATATGTCTTCGTAAACAAATTAAATTTGTGGAATTTAACATCAAGTCTTGAGTACGTCATTTCCTTGATTGGAAGAAGTTTTTGAGAAATTTTCTTGAGCAATCGAATTTGAAAAAGTATTTGAGCAATCGAAATTGAAAAAGTTTTTGAGCAATTTTCACTGTTAAGGGTGTTTTATTATTTTTTGATAAATTCGATTTTGTGCGAATATTCGAGTATATCTCTTCGTAAACAAATTCAATTTGTGGAATTTTAGATCAAGTCTTTAGTAAATCATTTTCTTGGTTGGAAAAAGTTTTTGAGAAATTTTCACATATTACGTACGTTTTGTGACTTTTTTTATAAATTTTGATTTCGTGCGAGTATTCGAGTATACGTCTTGAGTACATCATTTTCTTGGTTGGAACAAGTTTTTGAGCAAATGTTTTTTTTTTATTGTTTTATAAATTTCGATTTTGTGTGAATACTCAAGTATATCTCTTCGTAAACAAATTCAATTTGTGGAATTTAACATCAAGTCTTGAGTACGTCATTATCTTGATTGGAAGAAGTTTTGGAGAAATTTTCACAAATTACGTATGTTTTATGATTTTTTATAAATTTAGATTTCATGCGAGTATTCGAGTATATGTGTTGAGTAGATCATTTTCTTTGTTTGATAAATTTCACAAATTACGTATGTTTTATGATTTTTTAAGGATGTTTTTTTATTGATAAATTTCGATTTTGTGCGAACAATCAAGTATATTTTTTGAGTACGTCATTTTCTTGGTTGGAACATGTTTTTGAGCAATTTTCACAGTTAAGGTTGTTTTTTTTGTTTTTTTTTTTATAAATTTCGATTTTGTGCCAATATTCGAGTATATGTCTTCGTAAACAAATTCAATTTGTGAAATTTAACATCAAGTCTTGAGTACATCATTTTCTTGGTTGTAAGAAAGGTATTGAGAAATTTTAACAAATTACATATGTTTTTCGTGTTTTTTTTTAAATTTTGATTTCATGTGAATATACGAGTATATGTCGAAAGATACATCATTTTTTTGGTTGTAACAAGTTTTTGAGCAATTTTCAAAGTTAATTATGTTTTTTCACGTAAGTTTTGGTTGGAAAAAGTTTGAGAAATTTTCACAAATTACGTATCTTTTGTGATTTCTTTATAAATTTTGATTTTGTGCGAGTATTCGAGTATATCTATTTCATTTTCTTGGTTGGAACAAGTTTTTGAGCAATTTTTATAGTTTTGGTTTTTTTATTTTTTGATAAATTTTGATTTTGTGCGAATACTCGAGTATATCTCTTCGTAAACAAATTTAAATTGTGGAATTTGATATCAAGTCTTGAGTACATCATTACCTTGGTTGGAAGAAGTTTTTAAGAAATTTAAACTAATTACGTATGTTATGTGATTTTTTAAATTTTGATTTCGTGCGAGTATTCGAGTATATGTCTTGAGTACATCATTTTCTTTGTTCGAACAAGTTTTTGAGAAGTTTTTAAAGTTAAGGATGTTTTTTTAATTTTTTGATAAATTTCGATTTTGTGCGAATACTCGAGTATATCTCTTGAGTACATCATTTCTTGGTTGGAACAAGTTTTTGAGCAATCTTCAAAGTTAAGGATTTTTTTATTTTTTTGATAAATTTCTATTTTGTGCGAATACTCCAGTATATTTCTTCGCAAACAAATTTAATTTTTGGAATTTAACATCAATTCTTTAGTAAATCATTTTCTTGGTTGGAAGACAGTTTTGAGAAATTTTCACAAATTATGTATGTTTTGTTATTTTTTATAAATTTCGATTTGTGAGTACATCATTTTCTTGGTTAAAAAGTTTTTGGAGCAATTTCACAGTTTATGATGTTTTTTTATTTTTTGACAAATTCGATTTTGTGCGAATATTCGAGTATATCTCTTCGTAAACAAATTGAATTTGTGGAATTTTACATCAACTCTTGAGTACATTATTTTCTTGGTTGGAAAATGTTTTTAAGAAATTTTCACAAATTACGTATGTTTTGGGATTTTTTATTAATTTCGATTCGTTCGAGTATTCGAGTATATGTTTTGAGTACATCATTTTCTTTGTTGGAACAAGTTTTTTAGCAATTTTTACAGTTAATGATGTTTTTTTATTTTTTGATAAATTTTGATTTTGTGCGAATACTCGTGTATATTTCTTTGTACACAAATTCAATTTGTGGAATTTAATATCAAGTCTTGAGTACATCATTTTCTTGGTTGGAAGAAGTTTTTGAGAAATTTTAACAAATTACGTATGTTTTATGATTGTTTAATAATTTTGGTTTCTTTCGAATATTCAAGTATATTGAGTACATCATTTTCTTGGTTGGAAGCAATCCTCAAAACTAAGGAAGTTTTTTTATTTTTTTTATTAAATTTCGATTTGTGCGAATATTTGTGTATATCTCTTCATAAACAAATTCAATTTGTGCAATTTAACATCAAGTCTTTAATAAACAATTTTCTTGGTAGGAACAAGTTTTTGAGAAATTTTCACAAATTACTTTTCTTTTTTGTGATTTTTTTAAAAATTTTGATTTCGTGCTAATATTCGAGTATATGTCTTTATTACATCATTTTTTTATTGGAACAAGTTTTTGAGCAATTTTCACAGTTAAGTTTTTTTTTTCATAAATTTCAATTTTGTGCGAATACTCGAGTATATCTCTTCGTAAACAAATTTCATTTTTAGAATTTAACATCAAGTCTTTAGTAAATCATTTTCTTGGTTGGAAGAAGTTTTTGAGAAGTTTTCATCAACAAACGTCTTTTGTGATTTTTTTTATAAATTGGGATTTCGTACGAGTATTCGAGTATATGCCTTGAGTACATCATTTTCTTGGTTCGAATAAGTTTTTGAGCAATTTTTACAGATTACATATGTTTTGTGATTTTTTATAAATTTCGATTTGTGCGAGTATTCGTGTATATATCTTGAGTACATCATTTTCGTTGTTTGAAAAAGTTTTTGAGCGATTTTCAGAGTTAAGGATGTTTTTTTATTTTTTGGTAAATTTCGATCTTGTGTGAACATTCGAGTATATGTCTTCGTAAACACATTCAATTTGTGGAATTTAACATCAAGTTTTGAGTACATAATTTTCTTTGTTGGAAGATGTTTTTGATAACTTTTCAAAAATTACGTACGTTTTGTGATTTTTTATAAATTTCGATTTCATGCGAGTGTTCAAGTATTTGTCATGAGTACTTCATTTTCTTTGTTGAAACAAGTTTTTGAGCAATTCATGGTTAAGGATGGTAAGAATGTTTTTCTTTTATTTTTTGATAAATTTCTATTTTTCTATTCGTAAACAAATTCAATTTGTGGAATTTAATATCAAGTCTTTAGTAAATAATTTTCTTGATTGGAAGAAGTTTTTAAGAAATTTTCAGAAATTAGTATGTTTTGTGATTTTTTATAAATTTAGATTTCGTCGGAGTATTCGAGTATATGTCTTGCGTACATCATTTCTTGGTTGGAACAAGTTTTTGAGCAATTTTCACAGTTAATGGTGTTTTTTAATTTTTTGATAAATTTTGATTTTGTGCAAATATTCGAGTATATCTCTTCGTAAACAAATTAAATTTATGGAATTTAATATAAAGTCTTGAGTACATCATTTCTTTGTTGGAAGAAGTTATTTAGAAATTTTCATAAATTATGTATGTTTTGTGATTTGTTAAATTTCGATTTCGTACAAGTATTCGAGTATATGTCATGAGTACATCATTTTCTTGGTTGGAAAAGTTTTTTGAGCAATTTTCAAAGTTAATGATGTTTTTTTATTTTTGATAAATTCGATTTTGTGCGAATATTAGAGTATATCTGTTCGTAAACAAATTCAATTTGTGGAATTTAAATGAAGTTTTAAGTACATCATTTTCTTTGTTGGAAGGTGGTTTTTGAGAAATTTTCATAATTTACGTATGTTTTTTGATTTGTTGATAATTTTGATTTCGTCCGAATATTCGAGTATATGTCTTGAGTACATCATTTTCTTGGTTGGAACAAGTTTTTGAGCAAATTTTCATAGTTAAGGACGTTTTTTTTATTTTTTTGATAAATTTTGATTTATTGAGAATATTCGAGTATATTTCTTGAATACATCATTTCCTTGGTTGTAACAAGGTTTTGAGAATTTTCACATGTCAGGATGTTTTTTTTATTTTTTTTGATCAAATTCGATTTCGTGCGGATATTCGAGTAAGTGTCTTTGTAATCAAATTCAATTTGTGGAATATAACAATAAGTTTGAGTACATAATTTTACTGGTTGGAAGAAGTTTTTTGACAAATTTCGATTTCGTGGGAGTATTCGAGTATATGTCTTGAGTACATCATTTGTATGGTTGGAAGATGTTTTTTGAGAAATTTTCACAAATTACGTATGTTTTGTGATTTTTTTTATAAATTTAGATTTCGTGAGTATATCTTTTGAGTACATCGTTTTCTTGGGTGGAACAAGTTTTTTAGAATTTTTCACCAATTATGTATGTTTTTTTAATTTTTGATAGATTTTGATTTCGTGCGAATATTCGAGTATATATCTTGAGTACGTCATTTTCTTTGTTGGAACAAGTTTTTTGGACAATTTTATTCTCTGATAAATTTCGATTTCTTGCAATATTTGAGTATATCATTTTCTTGGTTGGAACAAGTTTTTGAGCAATTTTCACAGTTAAGCATGTTTTTTTATTTATTGATAAATTTCGAATTTGTGCGAATATTCGAGTATATGTCTTCATAAACAAATTTAAATTGTGAAATTTAATATCAAGTCTTGAGAACATCATTTTATTGGGTGGAAGAAGTTTTGAGAAATTTTCACAAATACTTATGTTTTCTGATTTTTTAAAAATTTCATTTTTAGTTTTTGATAAATTTTGATTTTGAGGCGAATATTCGAGTATATGTCTTGAGTACATAATTTTCCTGGTTTAAACAAGTTTTCGAGCAATTTTCACAGTACATACGTTTTTTTATTTTTTGATACATTTCGATTTTGTGGGAATGCTCGAGTATGTCTTCGTAAAAAAATTCAATTTTATAAATTTAACATCAAGTCTTGAGAACATCATTTTCTTGTTTGGAAGAAGTTTTTGAGAAATTTTCAGAAATTACGTATACTTTGTGATTTTTTATAAATTTCGATTTCGTACGAATATTCGAATATATTTCTTGAGTACATCATTTTCTTGGTTGTAACAAGTTTTTGTGCAATTTTCACAGTCAAGGATGTTTTTTTATTTTTTGATAAATTTCGATTTTGTGCGAATATTCGAGTATATCTCTTCGTAAACAAATTCAGTTTGTAGAATTTAACATCAAGTTTTTCGTAAATCATTTTCTTGGTAGGAAGAAGTTTTTGAGAAATTTTCTCAAATTACGTATGTTTTTTGTGCTTTTTTTATAATTTTTATTTTGTTTGAATATTCGAGTATATGTCTTGAGTACATCTTGGTTGGAATAAGTTTTTGAGCAAATTTCACACTTAAGCATGTTTTTTTATTTATTGATAAATTTTGATTTTGTGCGAATATTCGAGTATATGTCTTCATAAACAAATTTAATTTGTGGAATTTAACATCAAGTCTTTAGTAAATCATTTTCTTGGTAGGAAGATTTTTTTGGGAAATTTTCACAAATTACGTATCTTTTTTGTGATTTTTTTAAATTTCAATTTCGTTCGAGTATTCGAGTATATGTTTTGAGAATCAATGGTTGAAACAAGTTTTTGTGAAGTTTTCATAGTTAAGGATGTTTTTTTATTTTTGAGAAATTTCGATTTTGTGCGAATACTAGAGTATATCTCTTCGTAAACATATTCAATTTGTGGAATTTAACATGAAGTCTTTAGTAAATCATTTTATTGGTTGGAAAAAGTTTTTGAGAAATTTTCACAAATTACGTATGTTTTGTGATTTTTTATAAATTTCTATTTCTTGCAAATATTCGAGTATATGTCTTGAGTACATCATTTTCTTAGTTGGAACAAGTTTTTGAGTAATTTTTACAGTTAATGATGTTTTTTATTTATTGATAAATTTCGATTTTGTGCTAATATTCGAGTATATATTTTCGTAAACAAATTCAATTTGTTGAATTTAACATCAAGTTTTGAGTACACCATTTTCTTTGTTGGAAGATGTTTTTGAGAAATTTTTACGATTTACGTAAGTTTTTAGATTTTTTGATAAATTTCGATTTCGTTGGAATATTCGAGTATATGTCTTGGTTACATCAATTTCTTGGTTGGAACAAGTTTTTTGAGTTCATCATTTTCTTAAGTGGAACAAGTTTTTGAGCAGTTTTCACAGTTAATGACGTTTTTTTTATTTTTTGATAAATTTTAATTTTCTGCTAATATTAGAGTATGTGTCTTGAGTAATTCATTTTCTTGGTGGGAACATGTTTTTGAGCAGTTTTCACTGTTAAGGACATTTTTTATTTTTTGATAAATTTTGATTTTTTGCGAATATTCGAGTATATCTCTTCGTAAACAAATTCAATTTTGGAATTTAACATGAAGTCTTGAGTACATCATTTTCTTCTTTGGAAGAATTTTTTGAGAATTTTTCACCAATTATGTAAGTTTTTTTATTTTTTGATAAATTTTCACAGATTACGTATGTTTGTGATATTTTATAAAATTCGATTTCGTACGAAGATTCGAGTATATGTCTTGAGTACATAATTTTCTTGGTTGGATCAAGTTTTTGAACAATTTTCACAGTTAAGGGTGTTTTTTTATTTTTTGATAAATTTCGATTCTGTGCGAATTTTATTTGTAAAAAAATTCAATTTGTGGAATTTAACATCAAGTCTTGAGTACATCATTTTCTTGGTTGGAATTTTTGAGCAATTTTCACAGTTAAATATGTTTTATATTCTTTGATAAATTTCAATCTTGTGCGAATATTCGAGTATATCTCTTCGTAAACAAATTCATTTTGTGAAATTTAACTTCAAGTCTTGAGTACATCATTTTCTTGGTTTTAAGAAGTTTTTGAGAAATTTTAACAAATTAAGTATGTTTTGTGATTTTTTTAAATTTTGATTTCGTGCGAGTATTCGAGTACGTGTCTTGAGTATTCCATTTTCTTGATTGGAACATGTTTTTGAGCAATTTTCACAGTTAATGATTAATTTTTATTTTTTGATAAATTTCGATTTTGTACGAATACTCGTGTATATATCTTCGTAAACAAATTCAATTTGTGAAATTTAACATGAAGCCTTTAGTAAATCATTTCTTTGTTGGAAGAATATTTTGAGAAATTTTCGCAAATTACATTTGTTTTGTATTTTTTTACAAATTTTTCAAGATGATTTATACAATAAATCATTTCTGTTAAAAATATAGTTTCAAAACAAAATTTTGCCAGATGGCAAGTTATTTTATCAGTATTTGATTTTGAGATTGAATACATTAAAGATCATCCAATTCCCTTCCAAATTTTCTTACTAGAGAATTTTTACAAGGAAAGAATTTTATTACAGATGAACAAGTCCAAAATAGATTCACAGTTCTAGCAGATTTTCCTCATCTTACCTATACTCAAGCAGTGCAAACACCCCTGTCACCAACTACACCTAAAAAACCTTTACCTTCTCAATCGTCCCCTTATTTCACTAAACCATATGTTGAACATCTTACTTTGACTAGATTTTCAACTGCTCCAGATTTTAATGCACTCAAAAGTATTATCTAACGTTTTTATCCTCAAGGGTGTCATTGGTACCCAGAGGACTCAAGAAAAACTCAAAAATTTTATGAATTTATTCTTGTTGATTCTAAATCTATAGAATTAGTTCATACTCCTAACAATAAAAATCCTTCTCCTTTTTCAAAATGTATAATTAAAAAAATTATTAAACAAGAATAATGGACTTTTCCATTCTCTCAAAAGAATTTTTCAAAAGATTTTAATCCTAAAGGTTATAATTATCTTGATTACAAAATGGCCTGGTTTAATACGTTTTTCAAAAGACCGATCATTCATGGTTTTTTACTTTTCATTCAAACTTTTTTAAAGAATTTCCCATTTGGTTTTGTGATTGGTGGTTCAAATTTGGTCTTTCGACTGAATTTTACCTCAGAAGTAAAAACTAGCACTTCAAACTTTTGTTACAAAAGCACCAGGCACGGAATTTGAAAAGCAAATTTTATATTTTTCCGAATTCAAAGTACCATGAATTTTCTGTTGGAATTTCCAATTTCAACAATTTTATTCAAAACCTTACCCCATTCTATAGTTAGAGAATTCAAAATAAAATGGTGTCAAAATTATTCAACTAATTACTGTAATCAAGAAGTTGTTCTTAGATTCCTTCAAACTGGTGAAAAAATTAAATGGTCACCAATTAATCTTTCCAAAGTTTCTGCTAAACCAACTCATCCCATGATTGCAAAATTAAAAGCTAAAAATGAAATTGTTATTCAAAATTCACCAAAATCAAAAATAGAAAAACAACCCACACCAGATTACTCAGAACAACAAATCAAATTACTTCATATCATGGAAGATTGTCCAGAATTAGCAGCTAATTATGTTCATTATCTCAAAACAATGAGTCCTCCTCATCAAAAGTAGATTCTGATGAATCAACATCAAATTTTGACCCATTCAAAGACCATTTTGCTCAAGATCCGTTTGATCTTTAACAGCTATGCCTCAGCAAACAAACAAAAGCAATTTATGTTCAATGATTCAATCAAGAGAATTGACCGGTTCAAAAGTTGCCAGACAAAAATTCATGTGGACAGCTGGTGGAATTATCACAGCCAGTTGGCTCAACAGTAAGAATCCACAGAAAACGACAAAAAGACAAAGGAAGATTTGAAGTTAAAGCTACCACTACTCAAAGTAAAGAAAAAGTTACGGTTCTAATTCAAGATACCTTCTCCACTCAAATAAAAGTCTACAGAAAAGATGCCAAAGCCAAAAGTTGTCGGCCACATTCAAAAAGAAGATGCTAATGTAATGCAAATTAGTCTAAATTCAAATGTAAATTCAATAAAATGATGTAATGAAGACGTATACTAGAATATTCGCACGAAATCGAAATTTATCAAAAAAATCAAAAAACTTATATAATTTGTCAGAATTTCTCAAAACCTTCTTCCCACAAAAAAAATAATGTACTCAAGACATATATCAAATATCCGCACGAAATCGAAATTTATCAAAAAATCAAAAAAACTTACGTAATTTGTGAAAATTTCTCAAAACCTTTTTTTAACAAGGAAAATGATGTACTCAAGACTATATGTTTAAATTCAACAAATTGAATTTGTTTACTAAGACATATACTCCAATACTCGCAAGAAAACGAAATTCAAAAACGTCAGTAATTGTGAAATTGCTCAAAAACTTCTCCAATCAAGAAACCGATGTAATCAAGACATATACTAGAATATTCGCACGAAATCGAAATTTATCAAAAAATCAAAAAACTTACTTAATTTGTCAAAATTTGTCAAAACTTTCTTCAACAAACAAAATCATGTACTCAAAACATATATTCGAATATTCGGACGAAATCAAAATTTATCAAAAAATAAAAAAAATTACGTAATTTGTGAAAATTTCTCAAAACCTTTTTCCAACAAGGAAAATGATGTACTCAACAGTAGATGTTAAAAATCCACAAATTGAATTTGTTTACGAAGACATATACTCCAATACTCGCAAGAAATCGAAATTTATCCAAAAAATGTCAGTAATTATGAAATTGCTCAAAAACTTCTTCAAATTAAGAAACTGATGTAATCAAGATATATACTAGAATATTCGCACGAAATTGAAATTTATCGAAAAAATAAAAAAAACTTACGTAATTTGTGAAATTTCTAAAAACCTTCAACCAACCTAGAAAATGATGTACTCAAGACTAGATTTTAAAATTCCAAAAATTTAATTTGTTTATGAAGACATATACTACAATACTCGCATGAAATCGAAATTTATCAAAAAATGTGTTTAATTGTGAAATTGCTCAAAAACATTATCCAATCAAGAAAATGAGGTAATCAAGACATATTACAATATTCGCACGAAATCAAAATTTATCTAAAAATAAATAAACTTACGTAGTTTTTTAAAATTTATCAAAACCTTCTTCCAACAAAGAAAATGATGTACTCAAAACATATATTCGAATATTCGCACGAAATCAAAACTTATCAAAAAATAAAAAAAACTTACGTAATTTGTGAAAATTTCTCAAAACCTTTTTCCAACGAGGAAAATTTTGTACTCAAAACTAGATATTAAAATTCCACAAATTGAATTTGTTTACGAAGACATATACTCCAATACTCTCAAGAAATCGAAATCTATTTCTAAAACGTCAATAATTGTGAAATTGCTCAAAAACTTATTCCAATCAAATAAAATGAGGTATAAGATATTCGGACAAATCGAAATTTATCAAAAAATCAAGAAACTTACGTAATTTGTCAAAATTTCTGAAAACCTTCTTTCAACCAAGAAATGATGTACTCAAGGCATATACTCGAATATTCGCACGAAATCGAAATTTATCCAAAAATGAAAAATCTACGTAATTTGTGAAATTTCTCAAAACCTTCAACCAACCAAGAAAATGATGTTCTCAAGACTAGATGTTAAAATTCCAAAAATTGAATTTGTTTACAAAGACATATACTACAATACTCGCACGAAATTGAAATTTAACAAAAAATGTCAGTAACTGTGAAATTGCTCAATAACTTCTTCCATTCAAGAAAATGATGTAATGAAGACAAATACTGTAATATTCGCACAAATTTTCTCAAAACCTTCTTCCAACCAAGAAATGATATACTCAAGATATACTCGAATATTCGCACGAAATCGAAATTTATCCAAAAATGAAAAATCTACGTAATTTGTGAAATTTCTCAAAACCTTCAACCAACCAAGAAAATGATGTTCTAAAGCTAGATGTTAAAATTCAAAAAATTGAATTTGTTTACAAAGACATATACTACAATACTCGCACGAAATCGAAATTTAACAAAAAAATGTCAGTAACTGTGAAATTGCTCAAAAACTTCTTCCATTCAATAAAATGATGTAATGAAGACATATACTATAATATTCGCACGAAATCGAAATTAATCAAAAAACTTACGTAATTTGTCAAAATTTCTCAAAACCTACTTCCAACAAAGAAAATGATGTACTCAGAACATATATTCGAATATTCGTATGAAATCAAAATTTATCAAAAAATCAAAAAAACTTACGTAATTTGTGCAAATTTCTCAAAACCTTTTTCCAACAAGGAAAATGATGTACTGAAGACTAGATGTTAAAATTCCACAAATTTAATTTGTTTACGGAGACATATACTCCATACTCTCACGAAATCGAAATTTATCAAAAAATGTCAGTAATTGTGTAATTGTTCAAAAACTTCTTCCAATCATGAAAGCGATGTAATCAAGACATATACTAGAATATTCGGACGAAATCGAAATTTATGAAAATTAAAAAAACTTAAGTAATTTGTCAAAATTTCTCAAAACTTTCTTCCAACCAAGAAATGATGTACTCAAGGCATATACTCGAATATTCGCACGAAATCGAAATTTATCAAAAAAATAAAATTACATAATTTGTGAAATTTCTCAAAACCTTCAACCAACCAAGAAAATGATGTACTCAAGATTAGATGTTAAAATTCCAAAAATTGAAATTGTTTACGAAGACATATACTCCAATACTCGCACGAAAACGAAATTTATCAAAAAATGTCAATAATAGTGAAATTGCTAAAAAACATCTTCCATTCAAGAAAATGATGTAATAAAGACGTATACTAGAATATTCGCACGAAATCGAAATTTATCAAAAAATCAACAAAATTATATAATTTGTCAGAATTTCTCAAAACCTTCTTCCCACAAAGAAAATAATGTAATCAAGACATATATTTGAATATTCGCACGAAATCGAAATTTATAAAAAAAAAAAAAACTTACGTATTTTGTGAAAATTTCTCAAAACCTTTTTTCAACAAGGAAAATGATGTATTCAAGACTATATGCTTAATTCAACAAATTGAATTTGTTTACGAAGACATATACTCCAGTACTAGCAAGAAATCGAAATTTTTCAAAAAATGTCAGTAATTATGAAATTGCTCAAAAACTTCTACAATCAAGTAAATGATGTAATCAAGACATATTACTAGAATATTCGCACGAAATCAAAATTTATCAAAAAATCAAAAAACTTAACTTAATTTGTCAAAATTTCTCAAAACTTTCTTCCAACAAAAAAATGATGTACTCGAAAACATATATTCTAATATTCGCACGAAATCAAAAGATCTTTCAGATCCCCTTATTCAAGACTCATTTGTCTTAGATGTTCATCTTCAAGGAGATGAATTTAGAGATTTATGTAAAACTTTGCTATCATATATAGAGTTCATTATTCTGAAATAAACTCTATATATGATAGAAAAGTTTTTACATATTATTCTGAAATAAACTCTATATATGATAGAAAAGTTTTTACATAAATCTCTAAATTCATCTCCTTAAAGATGAACATCTAAGACTAATGAGTTTTGAATAAGTGGATCTGAAAGATCTACGGAGAAATTAGGAGAACAGTTGAAGTATATTGGTTCATTACAAACATTTGTTTGAATCATGGCCAATAATGAAGATTTGTAGCGTTTAAGTCATTTATCTCGAAGAGCGAGATAAATTTGAGCACTTGATGCCCATATGAACTAATGGTTTAACTGCTACTTGAATTAAACCAAAGTGAATATATTTATAATTTCTTTCAATGTATTTAGTGATTGCATTTAAAGATATCAAAAGTATACTTTGAAATTCTTGTTGTATAGAAATAGTTTCTTCATGAGTTTTAATGGAAAAAGCAATTTTGAAATCAAAAGATCCAATTTGATAAAGAGTTTCAATTTGTTCTTCAGGAATAGTCCAACTCATTAGTATTAGATGTTCATCTTCAAGGAGATGAATTTAGAGATTTATGTAAAAACTTTGCTATCATATATAGAGTTTATTTCAGAATAATGAACTCACATTTAAATCCAAAATTTAATCTTCGAACAACAACAAAAGATGAAACTGTCTTACTACAAGTAGAAGCAGACAATCCATCTGTTTTTATTCCAAAACGTTTGAAATGGGATGAAATCACTATCCCAAATGAATTTATTATTCAAACCCCTCAAATACCTAGAAATTTAATAAGGAGATAAATATCGCAAATAATAGAAGAAACTGATGGTCGAATTCTATTACTATTCAACTCTTATAAAGAACAATCATTCACCAATACAAGATGAACCTGAATCATCTAGAAAATCTGTTTCCAATTATTCTAGTTCCCGTTTTTACGATTCAAAGATAAATTTTAAATCTCCTCTTCCAGAATTTCAACCCTCAAGCTCAAATTATTCCCCACCAAACTCGCCAATGTTATCTCAAATAAATATGATTTCATGTTTAAATTTAAAGTTAATCATCAATATCTATGTGAAGATTATAATGATCCCGTAACAAAGATCGAAGACAATGGTTCGAACAATTCGATCCACAAGTCATAGAACAAATAAAAAAGACTTATATGATGGATATTATAAAGAAAAAGTCAAATATTCCTCTCCTCGATTGGTTTAATGCTTATGCCTTTACCGAAGATATAGAAAATGTTTATTCCTTAAATCAAATAAATGTTCAAACGTGGTCGTGAAGGAAAAGACCCTGTAACACAAGAAGATGTCATAAAACTTTATCAACAAAATAATTTCTCAAATCAATTTACATACTATTGCTACTCAGATTAATCAAATGCAAAATTTACAAATAGAACATGAATCGAAAACCTTAAAATTTCCTTATGATGTTTCAAAACCTCATTTTAACCCACGAAGTGTTCCCATGTCAATCGAAAGTAAAATAACACTACCAAATACCAATATACTTAATAGAATAGATGAAAAACAAGCTAATGTTCCCTCTACTAGTACTTCAAAAATTAATTGTGTTGATAATAAAATATCAAGTGAAATTTCAGACGGTGATACTGATAATATCATTAATGAAATCAATGAAAATTTCAAAGGAGAAATAAACGAACTACGTTCATCTGGACCAACCAGAAATTTTTATAACAGACCTACACCCCATGATATTCAATATGAAGAACGAGCTCAATTTCAAACTTCCAAATATGATGGACATTCAATATATCAATGTAAATCCGAATATGAAATACTTAATACTTTACAAGAAATGGGTATGGCTAGAACAGCCTACAGAGTTCAAATACTACAAAAGAAAATTATTATAGGTGGTATAAAGACGTCTTTCTTACTAATGTTCTTAAAAGAACAGACTGCAGTCAGGCTTTCTGGAGAGAAAGATTTATTGCAGGTCTTCCAAAACTATTCGGCGAATGAATAACTCAAAAACTCAAAATTGAAACTGATAGTGATCCCATAAATTTTGATTCAATAACTTTTGGGGAATTGTTTGCATTCATCAAAAGAGAAGCATTAACTTTATGCTCTGAATTAAAATAACAATCAAAATATGGAAAAGTTAAACATAACTCTAGAAAAAGAATTAGGTAACTTTTGTGAAGCATTTGGTATGCAAAAAATTCTTGCTCCCTCAACTTATTACAAAAATAAAGTTTAAAAACTTACTTCAGACAAAAGATATCGAACATATTTTCGAAAATCTAAAAGAAGTTCAAAAGAACAACAACCAGACGAAACATTCAAAAGAAAGAAAAAAACATACAAAAAACCATACAAAAAATATAATAACACTAACACTGGCAAAATTCAATATTGGAAAGGTCATCGTTTGGTCATAAAGCTGACACTTGTCCAGTAAAATCAAAGATTAATGAATTATTTCAAGATGATCCAGAACTAAGAGATAAAATATCATCTTTACTAATTAATGAAGAAAATCCAAATTCTCAAACTTCAGAATCAGAATCAAGTATTCATACTGATTTTGAATTTTTAAATCAAATATTACATAATTCCAGTGACAGTGAAAACGAAGTTCAAGATTCTAATTTTTGTCCTTTGTCTATTAATGTAATTACAAAAAATAAAGATCAACAAGAATTTTTATTAGAATTAATTGATAAATATAATCCTGAAGATCGTAAAGAATATTTACAAAAATTTAAAACCTTACTCCTTATAGAAGAAGAACCTTCTGCACAAATTAATGAACCTTTTAGCATTTCAAAATTATTTGATAAATGCCCTTCTTCTACAATAAAGAAAATAAATTCAAACGATCTCCAAAGGGAAATAAATCAATTGAAAAAACAAATTTCAAATATCTATTGTAAATTACAAAGTCTTGATGCAAACGATTTAGAATTAGATACTAAAATATGTATTATTAATCAAGTGGAACAAGTTTTTGAGTAGTTTTCACAGTTAAGGAAGTTTTTTTATTTTTTGATAAATTTTGATTTTGTGCGAATATTCGAGTATATGTCTTGAGTACATAATTTTCTTGTTTGAAACAAGTTTTCGAGCAATTTTCACTGTTACAGAATTTTTTTTATTTTTTGATAAATTTCGATTTTGTGCGAATGCTCGAATATATGTCTTCGTAAAAAAATTCAATTTGTGGAATTTAACATCAAGTCTTTAGTAAATCATTTACTGATTGGAAGAAGTTTTTGAGAAATTTCAACAAATTACGTATGTTTTGTGATTTTTTAGAAATTTTGATTTCGTTCGAATATTTGAGTATACGTCTTGAGTACATCATTTTCTTGGTTGGAACAAGTTTTTGAGCAATCTTCACAATTAAAGATGTTTTTTTATTGTTTGATAAATTTCGATTTTGTGCGAATATTGAATATCTCTTCGTAAATAAATTCAATTTGTGGAATTTAACATCAAGTCTTGAGTACATCATTTCCTTGGTTGGAAGATGTTTTTGAGAAATTTTAACAATTTATGTAAGTTTTTGATTTTTTTATAAATTTCAATTTCGTGCGAGTATTATTATGTGTCTTGAGTAAATCATTTTTTCTTAACTGAAACAAGTTTTTGAGGAGTTTTCACAGTTAACGACGTTTTATTTATTTTTTGATAAATTTCAATTTTGTGCTAATATTCGACTATATGTCTTGCGTACATAAATTTCTTGGTTGAAACAAGTTTTCGAGCAATTTTCACAGTTACAGACGTTTTTTTTATTTTTGATACATTTCGATTTTGTGCGAATGCTCGAGTATATGTATTCGTAAAAAAATTCAATTTGTAGAATTTAAAATAGACTCACTCTTGAGTATAACATTTTCTTGGTTGGAAGAAGTTTTTGAGAAATTTTCATAAATTACGTATTTTTGTGATTTTTTTATAAATTTTGATTTCGTGCGAATATTTGAGTATATTTCTTGAGTACATAATTTTCTTGGTTGTAACTAGTTTTTGAGCAATTTTCACAGTTAAGGATGTTTATTTTATTTTTTGATAAATTTAGTTTTGTGCGAATACTCAAGTATATCTCTTCGTAAACAAATTCAATTTGTGGAATTTAAAATCAAGTCTTGAGTACCTCATTTTCTTGGTTGGAAGAAATTTTTGAGAAATTTTAACAAATTATGTATGTTTTGTGATTTTTTTATAAATTTCGATTTCGTACGAATATTTGAGTATATGTCTTGAGTATATCATTTTATTTGTTGGAACAAGTTTTTGAGGAATCTTAACAGTTGAGGATTTTTTTTATTTTTGAAAAATTTCGATTTTATGCGAATATTGAGTATCTCACTTCGTAAACAAATTCAATTTGATTTCTAGATAAATTTCGATTTCGTGCGAGTATTAGAGTATATGTCTTGAGTAAATCATTTCTTAAGTGGAACAAGTTTTTGAGCAGTTTTCACAGTTAAGGATGTTTTTTTGATTTGATAAATTTCGATTTTTTGCGAATATTCAAGTATATGTCTTGAGTACATAATTTTCTTGGTTGAAACATGTTTTCGAGCAATTTCACAGTTATAGAAATTTTTTTATTTTTTGATAAATTTCGATTTTGATCTAATTCTCGAGAATATGTCTTCGTAAAAAAATTCAATTTTTTGAATAACATCAAGTCTTTAGTAAATCGTTTTCTGATTGAAAGAAGTTTTTGAGAAATTTTAACAAATTATGTATGTTTTGTGATTTTTTATAAATTTCGATTTCGTTCGAATAATTGAGGTTGGTTGGAACAAGTTTTTGAACAATCTTCACAATTAAGGATGTTTTGTTGTTTTTTTGATAAATTTCGATTTTGTGCTAATATTGAGTATATCTCTTCGTAAACAAATTCAATTTGTGGAATTTAGCATCAAGTCTCGAGTACATCATTTCCTTGGTTTGAAAATGTTTTTGAGAAATTTTCACAATTTATATAAGTTTTTTGATTTTTTTATATATTTTGATTTCGTGCGAGTATTAGAGTATGTGTCTTGAATGAATCATTTTCTTAAGTGGAAGAAGTTTTTGAGCAGTTTTCACAGTTAACGACGTTTATGTATTTTTTGTTATATTTCGATTTTGTTCGAATATTTGAGTATATGTCTTGAGTACATAATTTTCTTGATTGAAACAAGTTTTCGAGCAATTTTCACATTTACAAACGTTTTTTTTTTTGATAAATTTTGAATTTGTGCGAATGCTCGAGTATATATCTTCATAAAAAAATTCAATTTTGTGGAATTTAACATCAAGTCTTGAGTACATCATTTTCTTGGTTGGAATAAGTTTTTGAGAAATTTTCACAAATTACGTATGTTTTGTGATTTTTTTACAAATCATGCGAATATTCGAGTATATTTCTTGAGTACATCATTTTCTTGGTTGGAACTAGTTTTTGAGCAATTTTCACAGTTAAGGATGTTTTTTTTTATGATTTGATAAATTTCGATTTTGTGTGAATATTCGAGTATATCTCTTCGTAAAATTATTCAGTTTGAAGAATTTAACATCAAGTCTTTAGTAAATCATTTTCTAGGTAGGAAGAAGTTTTTGAGAAATTTTCTCAAATTACGTATGTTTTTTGTGATTTTATAAATTTTAATTTCGTGTGAATATTCGAGTATTTGTCTTTAGTACATCTTGTTTTTGGTTGGAACAAGTTTTTGAGCAATTTTCACAGTTAATGATTTTTTTATTTTGTGATAAATATTGATTTTGTGTGAATATTTGAGTATATATCTTCGTAAACAAATTAAGTTTGTGAAATTTAACATCAAGTCTTGATTACATGATTTTCGGTAGGAAAACGTTTTTGAGAAATTTTCACAACTTACGTATGTTTTGTGATTTTATAAATTTTGATTTCGCACGAATATTCGAGTATATGCCTTGAGAACATCATTTTATTGGGTGGAAGAAGTTTGAGAAATTTTCACAAATTACTTATGTTTTGTGATTTTTTTAAATTTCATTTTAGTTTTTGAAAAATTTCGATTTTGAGCGAATATTCGAGTATATGTCTTGAGTACATAATTTTCTTGGTTTAAACAAGTTTTCGAGCAATTTTCACAGTACAGACGTTTTTTATTTTTTGATACATTTCGATTTTGTGCGAATGCTCAAGTATATGTCTTCGTAAAAAAGTCAATTTTATAAATTAACATCAAGTCTTGAGTACACATCATTTTCTTGGTTGGAAGAAGTTTTTGAGAAATTTTCACAAATTACGTATGTTTTATCATTTTTTATAATTTCATTTCGTACGAATATTCGAATATATTTCTTG
>CAJQUN010001882.1:0-41406 GCA_907163345.1 Haberlea rhodopensis
AATATGTTCCAAAAGAGTATTGGAATATGAAACGAGGCTATTGCGTGAGTATAACCAACTACCACCCACTTCACAAATGTAACTAGTTCTATAAACCGTACTTAGCGTCCCTTAATTTATCCTTCGTATTTAATTCATTGACTAAGCATCTTTAGATGGCTGATTAAATTATATTGGATTTTCCCCAACAAATTTCGTGAACAGATCTTAGTTTTATTTCATGATCTCTCAATAACTGTTGCCAACTCAAGTCATGGTTGTCGCTAAACTTAACATATGTTTAAACCATAACCTAAAAGGTGGATAAAGAGAAAAACATATCACATGCCAAGACTGAAGTTTTCTTGAAGAAACCTGTTGGTCCAATGGTAAATTAGCCTTTTGCTTTGCTATTGCTACAGCTCGAGAAACTCCACCAATAGCATCAACTAGGCCCCGTGTAGCTGCATCATTACCAGTCCAAACTCTACCTTGAGCAACCTCTTCCATCTTCTCTACCTACAATATTATTAGTTGGAGATCAATGAACATGGAAGTAAAATCACTGGCTTCTAACAATTAGAGTTATATATGGCACTGAACTCATACAGTCATGCATCTTGATGAGGCGGCCTTGTCTCGAAAGGATTTATATGCATTCTCTGCTGACTTGGCAAAGAGTTCTGCTTCATCGGGTGCCAATCACAAACAAGACCACATTTTGTTAAGAGACTTTCCGGGAAAGAGGAAATGCCATGCCATCTAAAGTAACGTGATACGATATCATGATGTTCAACACCATCACACCAACCATGCTATTAACTTCAAAACAGAGAATGGCTATTATGGAAGACAATGCTGAGACCATAATAGAAGAGAAATGTCAAGCAAAACTCAAAGAGGTATTTGATTTCTCCTTAACCAAGTTCACCAAGGTCTTGATCGATGCATTGGATGAAATGGCCAATGATTTTAAATTAATGTCAAAGAAATATAAGGATTTCAAAGATGAGAATGAAGCTTTGAAGGAAGAACACATCTAACTTGAGGCGAAGCTGGATAACCAGCCAAGCCAAGCAAAAGAGGGTGCAAATCGCTTCGTGCTGAGATTCTGAAGCTGAAGAAAAAAAGGTTATGAGTTCCGGGAAAGGTAGAAGTTTTTTAGTTCTTGAAATCAAAAGTTTGTCTATTGTTATTCAGTCCTGGAGAAAATACTCCGGTTATAAGACAATTAAAGCCAATAAATCTGCCCACGGTAAAAACATGTTTGGATTAAACAACTAAGAATTGAAGCACCTTTAAATGAGTCGGAAGATGTCGAGACCTATAAAGAAGTGGACAAAACCTAAATCTATGGATTTTGTTACATTTATAAAGGCCAAATTATGATGTTGTATCACCATCAATGGTAAACCTGTGCAGTATGCAAAGAAGCCCCATCATAGAGGTTGGGCTATACCAAGCTATAAGCGAGTAGATACCTTCCCAGTACATGACATACTGCCAAAACAACAGTGAAGGCTGTATGCATACACTAAGCACACACAACAACAACATGAATATGATTATTTTTTCAGGAACCATATTGGACATGCCTAAACCAATTATAATTAAAGAAGTCGGGATTCCTAAATAAAGCCCTGACCTCCAATCTATGACCTGACGGGTAACAATTAAGTAAACTATTCTTGTCATTATACGTATAGTGGAGCAACGTTTGTAGAAGATTCCTTATGATATCCGGACAGTAAATGCTCAAGACATATGATCAGTAACAAAAATATTCTCTATTGTTGACAATGCTGGCAGTGATACAATAGGTAAAGGTAATGTATCTGCTAGAAATATAGTAAGTAACAATGTTTACTAGTTGAAACCTTGAACTATAACTTTCAGACATCAATCACTGATGCCACAACAGCTACATTGTAAAATTTCATAAGGAATCTTGTGTTGTAAAATATGCACATTAAAGATCTGAAAGAAAAATTTGTGTTGTATTGGTTTTTGTGTCCACATTGGACAAGTTTTATCGTCCAACACTCAAGAGTCACAATAGAGTTTGTAATGACACGAAACAGCTAAATCATTAAAATAACAAATCAGATTAAAATAACTGTTATGAACCTTGATGAACTAAATAGTGGATGTTTTTCAAGGATTTACTGTCAGAAATAATTAATTTAAGGGTTTATGTTAGAAATACTTTTATTACACAAGATGAGTCCTAAAGATACAATTAATTCTAAAGGCAATCCTGATACATCAAAAGGGAATTCAGAAAGTGCATGTTTCCTTGATTAAAGTGAAATAACACGTGATGAATCTTTGATAGCGCCATATTCTACATACCTGAAAGGTCGTTGTTCAGCTGCAGTAAGTTCTGCATATCTTCCCCTTGATATGATCTCTTTATTAAAGCCGATTCTTTCATAAAGTCTCTCCAAATTAAACTTTCCTAGGAGCAAAGTATAAAAGTCACAAGGATCTAGTTGGCTTAAACAGTTGATTAAATTTGACCCACTATATCCCGAAAAGTTATTCTTCAGCTCAAATTCAGGGATGGGCACGTATATGATTTGACATAGATTAAGCAAGTAATTTTTGCAGTTAACTGAACATTGACATTAAAGAAGACAAAAGAAAAAAAAAAGCAAGACTAATTGGTTCCAAGAAGGTGAAAAATGATTCCGGCAAGAGAAAAATTGAAATGGAAAGTAATTCTGATGGAAGTCAAGACAACTGCAAACCATATGAACATAAATTTATGATTGCTGACCAACAGACTAACAACTTTGATATATGGATAATAATCTTTTAACTCAATGATCTAATTAGATTTAAAAAAAAAAATGGACACTTGAAATTCAGAACAGAGGAAGGGAAAATGAGTGGCACATGTTTCAATTTATTCACATGGTAACAAATTTCACATATTGATCCTATGGCCGAAGCATGTAAGTTTTGTGTATTACTCAATCGTTCTAAACTTTCGAATAAATTGAAACATGGTATCACAGCACAACTAAAACATGAGTTTACCAACAAGTTGTTATCAAACTTCAAAATTTCAGTACACTACGATCTTTTTTCATAAAGCACTAATCATTTAAAGAACTCACCTGTTACAACTCCAATTGATCCGGTCAGCGTGAGATTCTCAGCAACTATAGTACCTGCACCCATTGCCATATAGTATCCTCCACTAGCAGCAACATCAGCCATTGAAGCAAACCACAGTTTGAGGCAGCCAATAGTTTGATTTCTCTCCACATTCTATGGAACACAACAACATTGATAATGAGCAAGTGCCTTTTCTCTTTCTGGATCCTGATCTTTTGATCCCAAAGTGTTAGATTTCTTTTATCAGCGCATCAATCAATATCAATTTGTGGTACGATAGGTTAGGGTCACAGATTGATGAAAGTTCAACAGATCTGTATCGCGCATACTTTAACATAACCAAATAAACTAAGACGTAATTTAGTCGATACCTGAGAAGGATTTTGTGATTTAACCTATCAAACATGTGTTGACACTGGCAGCAAGGAATCGAAAGCATGCCGCAGAGTTTCCAACTATATTTGAGAGATCCAATTTATTTGGATTATACATTCTTTATGATTGCTTTGTCTTTATTATTTTCTAACAGGAAAAGACCCTCTTAAAGATATGCATGAAAAGAACCTCCTTTGAAAAACAGGATTTCTGGTTCACCTGGTAGCTAGATGGCATTTTTAACAATAATACATTTCCTCAAAAAAGCTTCACCACCTCAGCTCAAGAGATTTTGAGAAAACACAAGTGTTTATGTAGCTTCGCTGCTACAAATTTAGACCAGTAGATCACCAAGACGGCGAAATCCAATCCTTTACTAGCACATGTCAAAAGTTTCAAACACATGTTGCTAGCTATTACTTCGGGGTCTTTTCCAAGCAAAAATAAATCACCAAAAATGCTGCATCTCGAGGGTAAAAACCAAGAATTATAAACCCATTAATTTATTTAATGTTTATTATTTTCCTTGGTTGAGTAATTATGTAAAACTTCCACCTAACCATAATGGGGGCACTGACAGAAGCAGTGCAAGGAACTGAATTATAAGAATTCTCATAGGCATGGAAATTATGTCAGGCTATTGTAAAAGGCGGATAAATTAACTTCATTAAATTGGAAATTAAGAAACTCACTAAACTTCTGTTCGTATGTTGTCCATATCTTCCCATCAAACAAGAAAAAAAACATGAGTATGAACTTCATGACAGTTATGCATAAGCATCAAGGCACTTTAGAGATGAAAAATATTGTTTCTTTTAGGTTTTATGATTTGATACTGACTTAGGGAGTTTGTTTGTGATCTGACAATGCCTACATAGTGTTGTTTTCTTATGATCATGTCAATATTGCAGCGATGCTCAATCCTTGGATCTATTTGTGTTTGATAACGGAAATAAAATTAGAGCATTGATGACAGCTTGATCCATAGCAGACGCTGTATTTGTCAGAATTAGTTCTTTGTTCTTTCAATTGAGGTACATGACACAAATCTCTTCTCTTATCCAGAAATTTTGGGAGCTTGTGTGGTTTATTCGTTGAACATCTCATTTATGTTCTCTCCTTTGTTTAAATAACTCAGCTACTTTCTTAGTAGGCTCCCGAATTCTCTATATGGAGGAAAACAGAGTTGAGAATAAATGGATTCTCTTTTTCTATTATTCATCAACTAAGAGTTATCACCCATAAATAGGTGAGCATGATTACAAAATAAGATAACTACCTAACTGCAATATTGCTTTTCCTAATCTAGATAAGAATAAAATCTTTACAATAAAGAATCCTATGATTCTAAACAATATCTACAGGATCCTATCAAATCAATTACAATATTATCTAACTATTTCCAATACTCCCCTTCAAGCTGGCTTGGTAGATATCTTCCATGGTCAGCTTGCCAATTAAATAATTGAATTGTCCTTTGTGTAGTCCTTTGGTGAGAATGTCTGCAATCTGTTCATTCGTAGGTATATATGTTATGTTGATAATTCCCTTCTCAATCTTTACTTTGATGAAATGCTTATCAACTTCCACGTGCTTGGTCCTGTCATGGAGGACTGGATTGTGGGCAATTGCAATGGCAGCTTTGTTGTCGCAATACACGTTCATTGGTAACGTATTTTGAATTTGTAGATCTTCCAATAGTCTTTTATCCATATGGTTTCACAAATCCCATGTGCAACTGATCTTAATTCTGCTTCAGCACTACTTCTTACCACCATACTTTGCTTTTTACTTCTTCAAGTGACCAAGTTCCCCCCAATGAAAGTACAATACCCAGAAGTTGATTTGCGGTCGGTAGAACATCCTGCCCAATCAGCAACAGTATATGCCTCAACCCGAAGATGTCCATGATTTTTGAACAGTAGTCCTTTCCCGGTGTTCCCTTCAAATACCTTAGGATTTTATATGCAGCTTCGAAATGTTCTTGTCCCGGAGCATACATGAATTGGCTAACTTGGCTCACTGCAAATGCTATATTAGGACGCGTATGGGATAAGTAAATAAGTCTCCCAACGAGTCTTTGATATTGTTCCATATTCACCACATTCTCAGCCGTAACAGGTTGAAACTTCAGATACGGTTCGATTGGTGTTTCAGTAGCTTTACATCCAAGCAAACCTGTTTCATTCAGCAAATCAAGGGTATATTTGCTTTGGGTGACAAATATACCTTCCTTGGATTGTGCAAATTCCATACCAAGAAAGTATTTGAGAGTTCCTAGATCTTTAATTTCTAAGTCCTTTGCAAGTCCCTTCTTCAATCTCTCCAACTCCTCAATATTACTTCCTGTCAAGACAATATCATCCACATAAACAATTAGAATGGCAATTTTACCTTCTCTCGAGTGTTTATAAACCATATGTGTGATCAGCTTGACTTTGATTGTAGCCGTGGTTCTTAACAACTTTGCCAAAGCGTTCAAACCACGCTCTTGGAGATTGTTTAAGACCACTGAGAGCTTTTTTCAATCTACACACTTTATCTTCACCAAATTCTTTCTCAAAACCTGGGGGCAAAGTCATAAAAACTTCTTTCCTCGAGATTCCTATTCAAAAAACATTTTTACATCCAATTGATGTAGGGGCCAGTCATTATTTACGGCTAAGGATAGGATAACCCGGATGGAATTCATCTTAGCAACTGGGGCAAATGTTTCCTGATAGTCAATTCCAAGTGTTTGTGTAAATCCCTTTGCTACAAGTCTGGCTTTGTTTGTTCCTTCTATCCCACCAGGCTTTGCATTTAATCGTGAACACCCATTTGCACCCAACAGTTTCTTCCCCTCTGGAAGTTTACTAGATCCCAAGTGTCATTCTTTTCCAGCGCATTCATCTCTTCCATAACTGCTAGTCTCCAATTTGCGTTATCCAGTGCTTCCTAATGTTTCTTGGAACAAACAAGTTAAGTCATTTCGAGATAAAAGCTTTATAGTGATTGAAAAGTTTATCATATGAGATGTAGTTTGCAATGGGATGTTGTGGCATTTTAGGACACCTTTCCTAACAGCTATAGACAGATCATCAGTAGATGAAGGAATGATGGAAGAAATCGAAGGAAGATTACCTGAGTTCTTGTGACCTTTGTCCAGGGATTCTGATTAGCTTGGTAGGACAGTTGGTTGGTCTTTATTCCTGTGTTTTTTCCGGGTACAAACAAGGTATTCCGGTTCGAGAACATTGTGTTCCTTCGGTAGTGTTTCTCCCCTGATTGTGAAATTTCGATTAGGATTGTCCTGAATTTCGTCTTTGTTTGAGGGTGAGAGGATGAGGTTAGGTATTGGATTTGTTCCACAAACAATATCATCACCATTGCTCGGTTCTACCTGAGGAGAATGCATGGTTGTATCCCAAAAATTTGCTTACTAAATCAGTATTATCCGTCTCCCCCTTAAAGTTAATTTTTGGTAAAGTATGGTTGGTGTTCAACAGAGGATACATCTATGCTTACACAGAACTTTTTGTGTGGGGAATATAGCACTTGTATCCTTTTTTATTTGAAGCATAACCAACAAAAACACATTTTTCTGCCCTGGGGTCGAGTTTGGAACGAAAGTTACGAGGGATGTGGACATATGCGATGCACCCAAAGATTTTTAAAGGTAAATCCGAAGTGATCTGACAGTTTGGAAAAAAAAATTTGAAGCGATTTAGGGGCGTTGCAAATCGTAATACTTTTGTGGGCATGCGATTTATTAAGTATGAAGCTGTAAAATAGCATCTCCCATAAATATTTTGGGATATGCATGGAAAACATGATAGAACGAGCAACCTCAAGAAGATGTTTATTCTTTCTTTCGGCAATACCATTTTGTTGATGTGTATCTTGACATGTGGATTGGTGCAAAATTCCTTTTTCACGAAGAAAATCCCCTAGATTCTCGTTAAAATATTCCTTCCCATTATCTGAGTAAAATATGCATATTTGATAATCAAATTGAGTTGTGATCATTCTATGAAAAATTTTTAAACACATTTGTACTTCGGATTTATCTTTCATCAAATACACCCAACAAAGACGAGTATGGTCGTCTGTGAAAATGACAAAACATTTTTTGTCCGTTAAGGATGTAATTCGAGAGGGACCCCAAACATCACAATGAATGAGGTAAAACGGTCTAGATGCGTAATAAGGTTTGGACAAATATGTGGCCCTTCGGCTTTTTGATAGTAAACAACTTTCACATTGAAAAGAATAAATATCCAAATGTTTAAATAACTCAGGGAATAAATGTTTTAGATAGGAGAAACTAGGTGTCATAGTCTGAGATGCCAAAGCATTATTTTTTCACGGGATAGAACACACGCTACCACTGAAGCTAGGAGTACTTTTATTCTCGGATAAAACATCTTCAAAATAATAGAGACCATTGACCATTCTAGCATTGCCAATCGTCTTCCCCGAGTTCCGGTCCTGAAATTCACAGCGAGAATCAAAGAAAACAACACGACAATTAGAGTCCTTAGAAATTTTACTTACAGATAACAAATTGCAAGCTAACTTCGGACATGAAGGACCGATTGAAGGGTGATTTATTTGAATTTTTTATACAACCTTTGCCGGTGATAGGAGCAACACTCCCATCGGCAATTCCAACATTTTCGGGATTGATTGTGCATAAGTAATCATGAAATAGGTCGAATATAAGCGTCATGTGGTCTGATGCTCCTGAATCAATGATCCAAGGAGCTGATGATTGAGTACAAGATATGGCACGTAATTTGCTACCTGTTGTGCAAGTGCACTATTAGGAGTACCGGAAATTGCATTGGACTTTAGCAATTTTAGAAGATGATCCATCTGCTCCTTGGAGAACGGACTTGTCTCGGCCTCATAAGCATGGGAGGCTCCCTGTATTGGCTTCTTGTTCTTCCAATTCGCAGGTTTTCCATGAATCCTCCAACAAGTTGCTTGGGTGTGATTTGGTTTGTGACAAACTTCACACTGTATGGCAGACTTGTCAGGTTGTGTTCGCTGATGGAAGGTCTTGTTGGCAGTAGGATTGGACACAGTTAAGGCAGAATTTTCAATTGAAGTAACACTCCTTTTTTCCAACCATCACAACCCTTCGACTCTCTTCCCGGCGGACTACAGAGAACACTTCACCGATGGGTGGAAGAGGTTGACGTCCACTGATCCTACCTCGAACTTCATCAAACTCGATATTGAGGCCGGCCAAAAATTTGTATATACCAAGATCTTCAACCTGCTTTTTGTAATGTTTGCAATCCTCAAGTGATTTCCATTCATAATCATTGAATAGATCCAAATCTTGCCACAGACGCTTGAGAGAATTAAAGTATTTGATATAGTATCGTCCCCCTGACGTATTTCACCAATTTTGATTGTCAATTAATAGATTTGGGAGGGATTACCCAAGTCCGAATACATTTGATTGACATTGTCCCATAATTCTTTGGCGGTCGTATAGCATAAATAATTGGAACTGATATCTTCTTCCATGGAATTGACAAGCCATGTCATTACCATCGAGTTCTCGGCGTCCCAGATCACGTACGATGGATCCTTGGTGTCTGGTTCAGTTTTTTCGCCAGTTAAATACCCCAATTTACCTCGGCCTCGAATATACATGCGGATGGATTGGGACCAACGCAAGAAATTATCACCATTTAATTTGATGTTGGTGATTTGGACAGGCTGAGGATTGGAATGAAAATTGGGAAAAGAAGGTTCAGAATTTTTCATGGAGGTCACGGAAGTCACCTCAGAGGTCATAGTGACGGCGGCTAGGGTTTAAACTCACACCTAGCTCTTTGGCTCTGATACCATATTGGCGGAAAACAGAGTTGAGAATAAATGGATTCTTTTTGTCTATTATTCATCAACTAAGAGTTATCACACATAAATAGGTGAGGTAACTACCTAACTACAATATTGCTTTCCTAATTTGGATAAGAATAAAATCTTACAATAAAGAATCATATGATTCATCTACAGGATCCTATCAAATCAATTACAATATATCTAACTATTTCCAACACTCTAATTAATTTGTGTGTGATGATCGTGAGTATAGTATAGCAAGCCAATTGAATATTACTCCCAAGATAACAACAGAAGTGCTTCACCATCAATAGTTCTCCTTTCATACACATGAAATTCTTCTTCAGGGATTACATTCTCATGGTCCTTCGCATGGTAATTAATGTGTATTAACACGTTGTTAGTTGGTTGACATGTTACATCACAGTGATTGAATACTGTGTTTTTCTAAAAATTTTGGGCACTGAATCAATGTAGTTTTATGAGTAGAAATCTTCACATGATCTGTAATAAGTCAACCCTAATATGAATAGCCCAACCATTTAGACTTATTGTGCTTTTGATGGACAATTTAATAGTTCCATATCGATTAAAACAGATAAATATTATCAAAGGAAAGGAAAAATAAAAGAAAAATGTATAGTGCCTTACAAGTCAGAAGCAAGAGCATCCCCTCCAGGACTATCAATGCGTAGAACAAGAGCCTTATATCTCTTCGACTCTGACAAACTCCCACACCAAATTTTAAACTTAGAGGACATGGCAAAAAAGGCAAAGAAAACAGCAGCATTGGTATCTCTATGATGACAGAAATAAATATATCGAGAAGAAGGGTGGAGGACATAATATTATCAATGAAAAATCACTAATACTCATTAACATGTAATATAGCCCAACAGTAGATGAGATGATATTTTGTGATTGAAGGGATATTATTGGATCTCCATAAATTTTTGAATGTCAAAGGATTATTATCAGCAAAAACATAAGGCCTTATCTGAATGCTTCAACGGTGCTTGCTGGGGAAAACACTTGTATTGTGCCTCTGGTCAAAACGAGAAGGGATTCAACTGCTAAAGGCTAGTATGAAACAATCAAGGCACAGCAGATTATCCATCTAAGTATCACATTGGACAGGCTAGCAAATCCCACTAAATTTTTCTTAGTTTCCAGCTGACATCCCGGTAATCAGGGACATATATATACTTAACCAAAAAATGAACCCTATACTACATCTTGCTACTTTAGTTCAATATAAAATAATTTTTTTAATTAAATATACGTTCCATCCAGGAACTCCATTTGTATACATTATGGGTAGTTAGACCAAATACTTTCATGAAATTAAAAACCTTTTTGTAGAAAAGAAGAGTATATACGTTGTGCACACGCACACGCACACGCAAAAGCAATACGCATACCTCTTACGCTGCGAATCTTCTCAATGAACTTCTCAGAAACAATGCCTGAGTTTGACGTACTCAATGGACCTCGTGCACGACTAATGCTTCCGGAGGCTCTGATTATAGCTATTTGATCTCTATAGCCTGTCAATCCGAGAGTCCATCTCCTAACACGGCAGTAAGTCCTGCATAAGCAAAAGCTCAGATTGCCATCCTTAAACATAAAAGAAGTTACATTGCACAAAAAGAAAATGATTATTAAAAATTTCAGTGCATCTTTTTAAAGAGAAAAAAGAAGTCATAGTTGCAGATACAATTATGATTAATCAAAATGTTTGAAGATTTCAAACAATACTACTGACAGTTTCCCAAAACTCACACCGCTAAATTAGATTTTAGATTATAAACTAGGTACATTTTCTGTGATTTAAATCGACATCAAAATCAATGTCTAAAACAGTTTTAAGAATAACATAGGTGACAACTGAATGCACACACTTTAATCATTTAACTGATGCGAAATGCCAAAAGGCATTCAGATTGGCAGTCGTGAAAGATTACTCACTCATATGCAAAGAATAATTTGTGCAAAAATTGGATTACAAGATGGGAATCAATGGTAAAGGAGTGATTCTCAACAAATACCTGTAGTCAACTGTAGGAAGAGTTTTACTAGAAGGAATCCCCAAACGCTCTTTCAACATTGATATAACCTGAAATGTGGAAATTTACTAAAAAGTATGTGAATCATCAGTATAATATAGAGAAAATCGAATTCAGGAACACATGATTCATTAAACTCAAGATCCGTGGATTGCCCATGATTTGTCCAAATACATTCCTGCATGATTTTGTGATAAATTAAATGATATCTTGAATGTTATGTGAAGTGGGATGTAATTGAAAAAATGGGCATGTTGACTTGTATGGTGGTAGGAGATGATGGATGTGGTATTATACAAAATACTCCAAGGGTTAAGTTAGGTTATTTCAGTAAGCATCAAAGATACTGAAATCGGGAATCTAAACCTTAAATGGAGATACGGGGGGAAGACTTGCCTCAGTACCGACGGTGATAAGCAGAAACTATGGGTCATCACGCGCTGAAAATAGTTCAAGAAAAGGTTGAGTGAGTGGTTCATCCAACTCAGAATTAGTTAAACTAAATGTGATATCTAAATTTCTTCGAAGACGTTGTCCATAAATAGCATAATCCTAGAAGATTGCTTATGTCTTCCCATGAACTAAGAAAACTCATGCATGTAGAACCACTGCTTGGCCAGGTGCTATTTGAGTCCAATGTCCATGTATTAAGAAACTGAACAAAGGCGGCATGTTGCCAAGGGTTCCACTATCCAATAAGAAATACACAACCCATTTTACCTCATCGTCATACTTTATATCCGTTATCCATCCCTCTTCCTTTAGTCTCTCAACTACATACACTCCTTCATTTATAAAATTTTCAACATCTTCTTTTTTCTTACCTGCATGGTGAAACAATATATTAAATTATTCTACAAAAACTTGAGAAAACCAACACATAAAGCGCAATGTCACCTTTTGCAAGAGAAATTGTATCTATCCAATTTGCATAAATATTGTCTAGTAGAGTTGTCAACATCTCACGATTTTCTTTCGATATGCTTTTTCGCGTGAGTTGATCCCCAGCACTCTTATATTTACCAATGCGTTGAACCTGCGGCTCAATCCCCACTTTTTTCCAGGACACCTACAAAAATACAAGGAAAAGTACACCTACTCCTCTGACATAAGTTCGAATAACACAAACATATCCTACAAAAATTATAATGACATCCAACTCCCTTGAGTTGTGTGTGTGTGCGCGTGTATTGATTGCTTCTATTATTGGGATTTCCAAAATTATTCTCCTGTATGAATATCCTAAAGAGTTTGGGATTCTGATTGCTAGTCATCATTTATTGTTGCCAAAGTTGGGTCCAGTTCAAGCTTAATCTAAAACTGCAAATCAACTTGAAATGACAAATTTGTGCTATCTACACCAGTTTTACAATCTAGGCTAACAAATTAATGGACGCATAAAATCTTGGATCCTATTCTCAAACAAAAATAAAACTTGCATGGCCACCAAAATCAACCCACCTCCAAGGAATGATGCCTGAACAGTCACCCATACAACAATGAAAGTATGCACTTGGGGGTGCATAGAGCTCATCACAAGCACATCCAATATAATACTCCTTCTCTCCACATACTGGCACATATCCAACGATGAACTTGCCTACATATTCCAACAAATTTATTCAGTAAGTTTTTTAAAAAAAATATGAAGATTTACCAGGGTAGATAAAAGAACTTCAACTTTGAAATTTATTTAATATCACAAGAGCCTCGATCTATTAACTCAATCCAATAAACCATGCCAGAATAGCTACTTTACCAGTTATATAATAATGTATAGCTTCAATTACACAGTTTCTATTATTGTTGGATGACAAATACTTCAGCTGGACATCACGTCAATATATCAGTTGAATAACTCTATGAGACTACATCTTTTGATGATAAACTAATCATGACATTATTGAACCAAAATATGTCAGGCAGGGGCTTGACAATAAATGAAAGTCATGCAACTAAATAAGAGTTCATCCAAAAAGTAATCCAATATTTGCTTGTGTCGAACTCTAAGTATCAACTGCACCTTAATTTGACTGATAATTGACAACCATGCTTAGATGTCCCAAACAGGAAGTCAGTTATTTAATCAACATTCGACAGATTAAATCTATAGCTATAGAAAATCCTAGCGAAGTGTGAAAGAGTATAGTTCATAATATTATCTGAGAGATAATGCTTTAGGGAGAATAGTGAATGTCATCCACAAAGCATGAATGAAGCTGTTGAAGTACTTGATAAGCAATTTCCTTGTTATCAGTTTCTTAAAATGAAGAATACCCAAAGCCTACTATCTAATCTCTACATACACTCATAATTGTAGAAGAAACTGTTCTTGTAGGCTGCACTGGAGTGGTTGATGATATAATCGACTGATTGTTCAATAATAAATGATATGATTTCGGTGGATAAAAGCTGCAACTTCATCTTTCTACTTCCCTCCTCTCTCCCCCACAGCTGCGGCACTTGTCCTTTACCTACCTATCTTTGCTTATCTGCTGATCTTTTTCTTCCTTCCCCTACGTCTCTGGCATCAATCCACCTTATGGGTTTCACGGTACCACCAAGCCACCCCATTCCTCCTCATCTCTATTCACTCCTCATTCCTCTCCTTCCCATCCTTCTTTTTTTTTATCGGAAAAATAATTTTTTAATAATAACAAAGTACTGTATTCGAAAGGTTACAAAATAGCCCTACTAAACAACCCCTAGACTACAGTGATGATACACATACTATAGGTCCCTCAACCAATCTGAAAATACATAATGAAATTTCACATTGCTTCTATTCTTTTCTTAATCCAAAACCACGATCTATATTGTACTAGGTCTAACAAATCGTCTTCCTTTTCCTGAGGCCATCTAAAATTTCTTTTACGTCATTCTAACCGGATGGTCAATATTACTGCCATCCAAATAGTCATCCAGCCCTTACCACATATGATAGTTGTTTCAAGTCTAACAAGTTTCCAAGAATAAAGGGTGGAGGACACCGAGATCCGAAATGGAGGTCAATTGGTGGAATAATGCAGTCAACAACGGAGAAAAGTGAGATATTGGAAGAATACATTGGATAACAACTGGCAGAGCATCAGAAAACAATAATCTCCATTACAAGACACAAAGTGAATGGACCAAATTGACTAGATAAAAACTAAAGAGATCACGTGGGAATGTTTAGCAAATGCAACCAATTACAGAATTTGTGGAGAAGAAAGAATCTACATATTCCTCATTGGCCTAGAAATCTTGATCAAGCTCGAGGGAGAATTCTGGGACTAGATTGACTTCTATAAGAAAAGATTCTCCCAAGTGCTTCAACCTGAGGGAGTGGAAATGGATAAAAATTTTAATGGACTTAAACCTGAACTGCACACGTATGAGCATTAAGCCACAAAGATAACATGTTAGACTAGATTTATGCATGAAATCTTCAGGAATACAGCTCATTTTAGAGTTCCAGCATCCTATCCTTAAGTTTCCCAAACTCAAAACTCTTATCAAGTCAGAAACGCAAATCTACTTTTTTTTTACTTTATCAGAGGCATGAAGCATAAACAATTCAAGTGCGATCTCTAGGGTAGCAATTGTATGTTAGGATTTCATTTCAAAAATAGATTTGAAAATTTGGATTTGAAATGGCTTCAATAATTAGGAATTTGAAATACCTTGGTATTGTCAAAAAATGCCTTAAAATTGAAGATGGTGGATTTGAAATCAATGGATTGCAAAATTAGCCAAACAATTTGATGTGTTGTATTAAGGATTTGAAATCGAAATCCATCAAATTCTTCTATCCAAATGGAGCCTAAAACAATTATAGAAATACCTGATTTCTTAAAGGCCAATACATGTCTGCGCATTTCTTCAACTTTTCCCCACCCACAATTCAATGGTTCAATGTGGAGATAAATACCCGAAATACGAGGATCGTAAGCTGCTTTGATGAAATTCTCACATATTTGAGGTAAAGATAATCCAGAGGAGAAACGACTCTTCAGCTGATCAGATACCTGTCTCAAAAACAGGGAGACGCTTTCAATTTTCTAACCTAATAAGATACCAGCAACATGGACACCATTTAGAAGGATTCAGTAAACTAAACCAAATGCAAAGCATTTCACCTCCCCCCAAGCTAGACTAATTCTAATGTCATGGTGTCCTTTGTAGTGTTGATTAAGTACATTATCTGTTGTGCTTTCTAAATGTATCCCATATGTCCTCTACCATATCAGTCAGTCACTCTTCTGCAGTTTGTAGTAAATTGCACATTATCGTTTGTGCATCCTTTGAGGATAAGCTACTCTTCAGCTGATCAGATATCAAAGATAAATACAGGGGATGCGGTTTACAATATGGTCGCCTAATATTTAACTGAACTCTTAAATAAAGTGTGCACTAACACTCACAAAGCAATCCCACAGCTCTCGTATTTAGAAAAAAAGAAGTCAAGACTTTAAATTGATCATTCAATTAACATTATAAACATAGAAAACTTAAAATAAACTGAAAAGAAGAGAGGGGGCAGAGAGACATCGTGTCACAATTAGTTGAAGACAAGAATAGCCAGAGCAGTAAAAATGGATTTACAAATGTGATACCATTTATTTGCAAAGATAACTATAACAAAGAACACAACTTCATGCATGAGTAGTATCAATTATGGATCTTCGTAGCATTCATCCATTCATTTGCTTATCCATCATGTGATGCACACACCTCTCTCTCTATATATATATATACACTAGATCGTGATAAAAACATTTAGATTCAATCGGTTTGAAAATTTGCATATATTCATGAAAAGGCACCACAACTCTTGAAAACTATAAAATACAACCTCATGATTCGTTGTATCCACTCTTATGCATACGATGTCATTTACATACAAATTCTCTTATTATTATGTATCGTAAATTAAGTTCCGAAACGTGTAATAAACAAAAGATCTCTCATTTTTTATTTTCCAATTTAAACTAAAGAAGTGAAATCCGTTATTGTTCAAAGTTACGAGTCTATATATAATTCCGCATAAAAACTACAAATATCCAACTATCATGCCCTAAAGTTGGCACTTAAAAAACATTATAAATAATCAATTGTTGGCGTTTTAAAAAAAGAAAAAGTTTTAAAAAAACTACAATAATCGAAGTAAGAGCAACAAACTCAACAATTCAAACTACATCACCAAATAACAATCAGCATATATAAGGAAAACGAAAGTTGAAAATCCACCTCTCCACGTATTTTCATCGTAAGAACGCTTCCCTTCTTGACACGCTCCCAAGGCCATGCGATTAACATTTAAACTTCACAGCAAAACTCTCCCACAAATCATATCCTTCAAACAAAAACTCCCCACTTGGGTACTTTTCCTCATCACCAATAGAACTGCAGCTCCCATTATCATCAATTCCCTCGTTTCTCGCTTCCGGTTTCGCAGACTCTTCGGTTACTTTCTCGTTTCCATCTGTATCAAAAGCCCGAGCCGAAAAATGGCGTGTTTGTTGGAGGAAAGAGTAAGGCTTCTTCAACTGAGGAGTAACAGAGAAACGTGAGGAGAGAATGAGGGTAGACATTTTATCGAAAAGGTGGTAAGCCGATGGACAGAGGGGAAGCGAGGCGCTAGAAGCAGCTTAGCCATTCTCAGTCTCACCGAATAGCAAGAACGAAGGCATATGATAAATTATTATATTTTATATATTATCACGATGATATGAAATCAAAGGTCAAGGTTTTGCGTTACCCCGGATATTATTTTTTTTTTATTTTTCACTTGATGAAAAACAATAATTTGAGGCATAAATTCATTTAAAACCACCACCTTTACATTTTAAATATAATAATTACAAAATAAATTGCATAATTGAAGAACACAAGAAAATTAATTACGTAATATCCTTCGAAGCAAACAGACCTCAAGATTTTTAGATTAAGAATCATAAGTATGAGATCAACAGCTTTATTTTTTTACAATTGGATTTCACAGGATACATTTAGGGTGTGTTTTGGATCGATTATTTAAAGCACTTCTATGTTTTTTTTTCTTAAAGTTGAAAAAAATAGCGTTTAAGCAAAAATATTAAATAATTGCTATTAAAATAGAAAAAACAGCTTCATGAATTTCAATTTATTACAAAATCATCACCACATAAATCAATCTCATGACTTGTTTCTCTGCTTCCTGATGTTTTTTAGAGAAACAAGCAGAAGCAAGAAAATCAAACACACAAAATCCGTTCTTTTTACTTAAAAGCATGTAACACTCCTATAGTCTTGTCACGCAACAAAGTGGTGTTCAACAACCATAAAATTGTTAAGCGAAGAAGTGAGTTATGGTTGTTTCATGCAACATAAGCTAGAGGATTACATCTGATCTCCCCACAGTCAAGTGAAGGTGAACTGAATCATAACCATCAACACACAATCTAGTATTCTCAAACGTTTCATGACACTTGTCGAAGAATGGTTGTTTCAAATTTTCGACACGTATACGTCACTTTAAAACTTAGCACAAACGGCTCATCGGGCCAAATCTTAACCTCAGCATGACCATCTTCAGTAGCATATGCACAGAACATCCCAACTGTATTAAAAGGCATGGCAACTTCCCCTTTGGCAGACACAGCAATCAAGCCAGCAGTATGCTTCGGTGCACATTCCTCTATAACGTAAGCCGCTGCTTCTTTAAGAGAAAGCCCTTTATATTCCATCAGAGCAGCCACGTCTCTGGCAACTGTAGCACGAATTATAGATTCACCTTTACCAGTTGCAGAGACTGCACAATAACTATTGGCATAAGTTCCTGCACCAATCACAGGCGTATCGCCAATCCTCCCCACCATCTTGTTAACCAATCCACCAGTAGATGTAGCAGCAGCTAAATTTCCGTTACCATCAACAGCCACACATCCAACGGTACCATCTTGACTATCCAGGGAAGGAACCGGTGCCTTCTCTCCAACTTTTTGAGTGGGTTGTGTAAAATCAATCTACAGATAATGATGCACAATTTTAGCCACTAACTCTACAAGTATATTTTTTAATATTCTTTAAATCAAATTCTGGTTTTGAGAGAGCTAGACATCCTAAATGTTCGCTTGCAGTTTTCTGTGGCAACAATGCACCGTAATTTCTTCTGATCTTTCTTAAACTTTAGAAGCCGCTGGTGTAAATAATACAAGTCCCAGATATAAAAAATTATACTAAAAGAACACCGTACTCTACATGCTGTTAATTGTATCATGAGTTACAAATCCTATAAAAAAAAGCTCCACTTCACAGAAATTTCTGGGATTCAAGTAAGAGGAATCTTTCAGTGTCAATGGTTTTTTGAATGTGTATACACTTTTGGAATATATAAGTTTGAACCCAACATAGAAAGCAGTGGATCTTAACTGACAATGTTCAAATTCATACCATACTTCTTTGGAATACATTGAAATTTGAAAATCTCGATTCATTACGTGTATTCAATAAATACCTTAGCTTTTGGGGGAAAAAAGTCAAGATTTGAAGTTTTTTAATACCGATTGGGTTAGCAAGATGTTCTTAGTTTCTTGTTCTTGTCTTATTTAGTTAGTGGTAATTTAAAATTGTACTTGGAAGTCTAAACAAATTACTTCAATTCCAACTTTCACTTGTATGAATTAAAGTAGAAGCAACAAACAAACAGATATTTCTGGACTCTTCACGGATGCTTTTTGTTAATTACTTGAAACAAATAAATGGAAATCGAACTCAACTCGAAAATACAATGATAACTGACTGAGAGTGCACACTAGAATAAAACCCGTTAATTAACAGGCATTTAGCTCTAAGTTCAATGCTTAATATTCATGCCATAGAGTGCAGGCCTGTATCTGAGGTGAGGACTAGGAGGCAATAGCCCCATGTCCCATTTAAAGAAGGGTCCCAAAAGAAAATTTATATTTAGCCTACATATCTACGTGGCTAGATTGCCTCCACATCATTTCCAGCGTTAAATAGCAAGTCCAGCTCCCAACATTGATGCCACTGTACCACGATATTCAATAAACATTTCTTTGTTAAATGGCATTGCATGAGTGGCTGTATTTTTACAAAGCTTGACATATTTACAATTGGTCAAGAAAGGATTGCATTTTGATATCATTGGGACAAATTCTTTAAAGTTCAAAATGTTCCACCATTTATCATAATAGCCTCAAACAGTGCAAGTTTTAACAACGAATATTGGAGATAATATGCAATGCACATTTTTGCAGGTTTGGCCCGTAACATGATTACTACTCAGAGAACTTAGTAAAGACTCTTGTTCAAGTTGAAAAAGGAACGGTTAATTAGAACCCTTCCCTTAACTGAAAACAAAGAGGAATATGAAAATGAAACAGAGGTGATGTGATTGAGTAGAAATGATAATAATAGTTCAAACAAGTCATATAATTGAAGCACAAGTTCTCAAGATGGAATCGGAAGCAAGAAAAAATAACATCGAGCAAGAGAAAGGGGAAAGGTTGAGAGAGCATACCTGAACTCTGTTAGCTACTTTCGCTTGTTTTAGTCTATCAATGTTTTCTGGAGTTATAAAATGGCTCGAATCAATAGTTTCAACGCCCTATGAGAAGGACAAAAAAATCAATGAAAAATCATAAGAAGAAAGAGAGAGAGCCGCAGATAATTAAATTGTTTTAGTTTCATTTTAAGTTTATTCAGAAATGTAAACATACAGTAGAAATGGCCTCACTGGAAGCCTGGCACTCGTGTTTCCAATGTTCGGTATTTAAGATTGATTAAACAAGCAAAATCAAAGGAATATCAACAGAAAGCAAATAATAGATCATCAAGGTCCAAAAATAAGTGGAATATATTCAATATCTAAAATGATATTGATATTGGAAGACATGAAAAAATTGGACAATTTGATGAGGTAACACAAAAAAACAAGCTATAAAAAATGGTGAACTATTTGGTGAGAGAATTACTGCAATTCCGAACCTAAAAAACCCTTAAAATCACTGAAGATAAATAAGAATACGAATAGAAACATGGAAAAGTGAGGAAAATTGGAGCATAAAAAAGTGTCAAAAACATCTAAATTTCCAAGATATAGCTGTAGGGAAAAGTAAGATTCTTTGTCAAGATCGAACATTTGCACAAAGAAGAAGGTTATTTAACATATGGGGTGCACATAGACACTACAGTTAGTTCCGTTTACTGACTATCAAAGGGTTGCATTCAAAACAATACAAGTAAAAGAGGAACTTATGGATTAACAGAATTGAAGCTTTCCCAAATTCTCAATTATTTATGGGACAAGAACTATTCTACAGTTCATTTGTATGACAGAGTAGAATGTTAAGCTAGTAAATAACGCACCATTAAGCACATTCCTTGGACAATTAAATGAGCAATTTCAACACAAATTCATGTACTTAGCCACAAAATCAAACATACCACCAAATTTCAGAAAGAATTTAACATGGGGTATACCAAATGAATGAAAAAGGTCAAAAAAAAATGAGCAGATTCTCTCCCTAACCTGTTCCCTCGCAAATGCCTCAGCTCCATCAAATGCAAGATATATGTGAGGAGTTTTCTCCATTACCAGTCGAGCTAAAGATATGGCATTTTTCACTGTAGTGAGACCGGAAACAGCTCCACACCTCTTCGTATTTCCATCCATGATGCAAGCTTCCATCTCAACAGTGCCGTTGCTGGTCAAAACGGACCCTTTGCCAGCATTAAAATGTGGATTATTTTCAAGTTCACAAACCTACATCATTCAACATATATAATTTAAATATCCAAAACAAGCATCTCCTTAGTTTTTCTATACAAATCGATGACTAAAAACTTGAGGATGTATCACCAGTCCAAAACATTGAGCTCCTGGCAAGAACCTTTTTTTTTTTTTAACTCCCAACATCATGCGGTTTATTATTCTTAAATCAAGAATATCCCAGGAGACAAAAAAACGATACCTACAAAGGATGAATAAAATTTTTTAAGTACATACAACGCGTTCTACAACGTCCAAGGGCGGTTGACCAGCTTTGAGAGCATCGACGCCGATCCGGAGGCAATAGTGGAGGGCAGCTTCTCTGGGCTTCAAGCGTTCCGGCGGCAACGAACGCGGGATGTCACCGGCGCCGCCGTGCAGTGCTATTGCCCAACCCATCGCAACAAGCACTACGTCGCGTCAACTGCAACGCCTTGGGAATGTGTGTAAAATTTGATTTGGACGTATGAACATTTTTTATATACATTTTATATATTTAAATGAAATTTAAACGTTGAATCTTATAATCAAATTTAGTCTTTGGATCTTATATGAGGTGATAGTACCCTCTTGCCGAATTCCCGCAATTGGTGGAGGTCCTTCTGGGGGTAGACTATGTTGTTTTACATGATTTTTGCCGTATGTATATTATGTAATAAAAATAATAATAATAATAAAATTTAGTCACTTTTTTTTTTAGGGAAAAATGCATTTTGCTCCTCATACTTCACTACAAACAGTTTTAGTTCTTAAATAGTTTAACCTAACTCTTTTAGTCCTAAACTTTCATAAATATAATGAAATCAGTCCTTATTATTAATTAGGACCTAAATACCATTTAAAGAAACTAAAAATAGAAACAGACTCAGCTCGCTTCCGTATTACAATACAATTTTGACAAAACGATATATATATATTTTTAACATAACGACACCGGGTGAGGTGGGTTGCAAATCCACCAGTCGGAAAATTATTACCCCCGGACTGTTTTACGAATGGTTTCTCAGCATCCAACATCAGCTCTTTCAACCAGGTTAGTCTGCAAGTTATCCGAATCCTTCGAAAACCGCGCATCACATCCTACCGCACATCACATCCTTAATTTGTTTTCTACCTTAAGACGTAGAGTATAACCATATATAAAAATATTTTAAAGAAATCTGAGAGAGATGGGCAAAAGCCTTCGTTTTATTTTTGAAATACTTATAAATTTATTACATTGATACTTCTCCTCCTGGGATGAGACTAACTTGTTAGCCTCTCATATGATGAAGCTGGACTTAAAACACATTTACAAACTAAATTGAAAACTGAAATATTACAAAGAGAGAAAATTATCAAGCTATGAAAGATGAACATATTACAGCTTGGAGATTATAGTATTTATTTCTGAGAATAAGGATGACTTATGTGTTTTTTCATCTTTCGCCTTTGGGGGTAGTTTCCAATGATAGTAAGTATAGCATTCCCCGTACAACGAAGATGAGATTTCTTGTTGATTCGTCTTTAACTTCTTATAGTTCTTCTGGAGCTTTGCTTGATAGCACCACTCCACAAACTTCATTTTAAGAAATGACATTCTCCTGGCCACCGTCTTTATTTCTTACGGTGTGTATATTCCTGGATAAGCATTTCTCTCTATGGACTTTGTATTTTAGCAAAGAACAGCTCTGCTGCATCTTTTTCTGGCATCTTTGCCTTCCATCTATACTATGTGAAGAGTTTGATGTACTCGTCTACATAACGATATCATGTAGTTCCAGGCTATATAGAGCTTGTCTATATTTTTCGCCTTCTCTTGCTCCATTCATTCGAAGTAACCAACTTCAATGAAATAGATTTTAAAGAATTTAGCCATCTTGTCCATAATTTCTTTCAGGGACTCTTCGGCTATAACTTCTTCCTTGGTACATGGGTCTGTGAGTTCCTAGGTAATTTGGTTTATCCCTCCAGACTCATATTAAGGAGTAATATGAATCCTTATTTGCTTAGATCAAGAGTCCCTACTGTGATTCTCATTGACTGAAACACATTCATTAATAAGAACTTCTCAATTTTTAAAATCCAAGATATCCATGTTGAGCATAAGTATGTATGGATGTATCGGATCTAACTGAGATTTCTCGTAAAGCGTTTGATGTATGTATGGACTGCGGGAACGACCCATTGTTCCAACTGGGGAATCTAAAGTTGCTCAAATAGTAAAATCTTCCTGGTGGGGCATTCTTTGATCTCCATGGGTGGGTGGTAGATTGTTTGACCCGAAACTTTCTTGTGGTGGAAGTAGAGGAATTTCGGTAACTTGATTTGTTTTAAAGTCTACGAGATTCAATCCCGCAAACGAATCGACAAGATCATGGAGATCTTCCAGGTTGATTGTTTCCATTACTTTGTAGGAAGTGTTGGATCTCCTCGTAGGACTGCAATCATTTTTCAGTCTCTGTCAAAGGCCTTCGTACCTCCTCTGTTTTTCCTTTTTTGATGTAAAAGGGGTTCCGTTCCATAGGACGGTGGTAGCCACCATCCTTTTCTTCTTCATGTAAGAATGACACTTCGAACAATAGTTCAAATCCATTTCTCGTGTATTGTCTCATCCGTTAAAGGATAATATTAATATTCAAAATATTATTTTAGTATTTTCAGAATAAACCTAGGCTCTGATACCATTTTTGAAGGATCTTAAGGCACCTTGAGATACAAGGGTATAATAGTCCATTGATTAGGAAAAAAAACTTTTAATTAACGATGATGACTAGAATTGTTACAATATTAAAAGTTAGGGACTGAAATTGTTCGGTATGAATGTTTAGGGAGCAAAAGTGTTTGGGTGATAAAGTATAGGGGCTAAAATCATACTTTTCCCCACTTTTTAAAGGATTTTTATTTACTTTTTGGGATATGAAAATATTTTTAAAATTCTAAAAAATAAAATTCTTAATTTTATGAATATATATGTGTTGGCCCTAAAAAAGTAAATTTGGCCGATGAAGCATTAATGAATTTAAGCCCACATGTTTGATTGAAATATGTAATAACTTCCTACGGTTTGGTAAATAATTGGAGGTTTGATTTGATTTGGTCATTGCCGTTATATCACTCACTAAGCCACAAAGAAGGACACGATACATGGACCATGGTGGGGGAAGAAACCCACGTTGAACAAAAGAAAGGAAGCCAATGGAACTCAGGACACAATCAACACACACAACTCAATCAATCAATAATTCGATGCAAAATAATCTAAACAAATTTCTTTAGTTTTAGTTCAATCAAGCTTATTTATTTCCATTGTAATTTAAATCTTCTTAGTTTTAGCGTCCTTATTTTCATATTTTCATAGCTTTAGCGTAATCATTTAGCTTTATTTCGCAATCCTCATTGTAAAAAAATGTGTACTTATGTTCTTAATGACATAACAAAGTGTTGATGTCAATTAAAGAATGTTCTTTTCGATTTCCAATTATTTTATTGAAGTAATTTCTTAGTTTTCGATGCTTACTCGAGGAGGCTGGAAATAACAGCTAAATCGAGGATTCACGTCGCTTTATTATAAGTCTGATTTTTCACCTTTTGGTACATTTCGTACCTGTCACGCCCACAACACAAATCTATGCCAAACAATGTATTTCTTATATTTTAGCATTTTTCATTAATCTCAAAACTCCATAATTTTTATAAGTTACACCCTTTTCGTATTCTAGCATTTTTTATATGTTGTATGATATGAATTGTCTTTAGATTTTTTCTCTGACTATTTAAACAAATTTTTGAATTTCTGATTTTCAAAAAACCAAAATATTTCCACTATTTGATTAATTTCTTATTAATTCTTATAAACTTTCTTGTGTTCCCTATTTATATGAATTTAAGAACATGTGGTTATTCTTTAATTTGTCAAATTATTGCATCTAAACATAATTTTCACACGTTTTTTTATTATTATCCTGTAAAACTTGTCTAGTAATTATATTTTTAGCCAAATCAACTTTTTTCCATGTCATAACATACACACAAACCACACCACTAATGAAACAAGATGGAGAGCTTCATGCCTAGCCCGCTTGGTAAAAGCTCACAATCCTTTGGAAAAAGACTTATGTTCGAGTCCCATGATATACGAAAAAAGTCTTTTGTCCTTCCCTCTATCAAAAAACAAAAAATGAAACGGGATGGAACTAAACCACCACTTATGACGCATGAAATCATGCATGCATGAGATCTACATAGAAATTTCTTATTTTTTTGGTACAATTCCTAAACTAGTGTGGTACGAACCAATGAATATTTCACATCAATGATAATAATAGTGTTCTTAGGAGCAACATCAAACTAACCTAACCGGATCTACACTGGTACCTAAAAATTGCAATTTTCTCACATTTTCATAATTTTTTAGTTCTTAATTCCTATTTGTTTCAAAATATTCCCACCCATAACTTTTTATCATCCATAGTTTTAATTTCTATACTTTGGTTAGAATTTTTAAAAGATCAAAACAATGAAGCAACGTTCTCATGGATAGTTACCTTATAAATCTCCACATTTTACTCCCACCCCTTGTTTACAAAATCGTAACTGATTCTATCATCCACACTTAGATTTTAACTTCCTTTTAATGCTTAATTTCATTTCAATTCAAATTCAAATTAAAAGAAAAAAAAATCCCATTAATTCCCTCTTCATAGCCTAAAAAATCTCCTTCCCCTCACACAAACAAAACCACCAATATACCCAAGCAAGAAAGAACTACAAGGATCATGAACTCACCTTGTACAAGGCTCGTTCGATGTCGAGTAAAAGATCTAGCATCATGTTTTTATGCTTGCAAATTTCCCTTGGGTAAGATTTTTTAATGCAAGATTATCAAGTTTTCTTGTTCCAAATCGATCATTTTGTTATTCTAAGGCTTACACTTGTTCGGTTTTTCAAGTAGTTTGTCAGTCTTGATACTTGTTCAAACGTGGAGTTTCTGCAAGGAACTCATATTATGTTTTTCGTATATTTAGACGAAGAATCATCTGATACCATCTGTAGCAAGCTCCCTCAAATGCAAAACGCAAGCATGGCTGCCAACTCAAAATGTTCGAGTAAAAACCCGCGATTCGGATGGGAAAATTTCTGTTGCAAACAAAATATGCAATGAAGATGACAAAGGGGAGTCATCAGCTCCGAATTCTACACTAAACAGTACTAATAACAATGACATCGAAGAGAGAAGCAGAGATTCGAGTCGATTTTCGGAAGAAGATTACATAGTTTTTTGTTTTTAGAGAAGATGGAGCTATCCATATGATCAATGAAAGGAAGCCATCAAAAACATATGATGACAACAACAAAAAGGTTAGTTTCTCTCGCTCTCTCACACACGGGCGAAGCCAGATTATATAGGGCTAGTGTGTTCCGCTGATTTAGAGAGTTGAGCTAAAAAGTAAAATTTCTGAAAAGTAACACAAAAAATTTTCTAGGGGGCGGAATTGGCTCCGCCCCCAGCACACACAGTTATATATCTCAAATGCAACACGTTATCTAATGTTTCCAAATTTCTAACATATTTACTGTGATCACTCCTGTGGGAGGATAGTTTCATTGTCAACATCGATCCGAGCGATCTTGGGATGATTCCATAAGAGGGGAGATTTTGATGAAGATGGAGAGGATACTCAAACAGATGCAGAAGAAATTCCTGTTTTGGTTGCAGAGGTTTAAGTGCATAAAGTGCATAATTTCTCTTCACATTAGCTTCAAAGGATCCGAAAAAATATAGCGCAAATATCTTTAATTCATTTTGTATCGTATGATGATTAGGGTGAGGAAGAATGGAGCAATGAGATGGAAAGTGATTGGCCTGAAGATGAAATCAAAGAGATTGACTCTGCTACCATTGGGGCCAAGGGATGTGAAGAAGAATCTTTTGAATCTTGCAACTCTAATCAATCTGATAATAGCACAAACTCCTTTTCCTTCCCAAAGTAAATCTCATGATCCCACCATTTATTACATGTATATATTTTGATATTTTTCACATATCCAATATATGGAATGAATATTTGTCATATAGATGTTACATCAAAGAAAATGCAATGACAGTCATCTACGAGGAATTCTTGCATGCACACACATATAGAAATTGATATATACGTATACATGTGTATGTGTGGTGTTGGTTCATGGATCGGGCCTCATACCTGGTCGATGCAAGAATTTCACGCCATCTACCATACTCCATGCACAACTATCATTATTGAATTTTTAGCTCATTTTAGTTTGATTTCATTGCAGATTGGGTGTTGAATGGATAGGGAGTCCAGTTCACATGCCCAAATCGGAAAAACACAAGGCCCTTCTTCACTGCTGCAGATTCTAAACGTAGAGTCCCCGATTCACGTTACAACGAGAACGATGTGATAATAAGCCTGCATATGATATGTAAATCATTGGTTTTTGGTATTCATCATAATGCATTTTGCTGTGCCTACAGTGTAACGCGACTAGCTCGTTTCATCTTACTTTCCTTTTGTTGGTAAATCTTTGTGTTGGAATGCTTAAACAAATTATCATGGAACCAAACTAGTTTTTGCGTCAGATCATTTTGGGCAGTTAGAGTCTAGAGCATGGTTAGCCGACATGGTCATTGAGAACAATGGCGTGAGCTGCTGTGACATGTCATAGAACGGCATAAGAGTAGATTTAGCAAAAAATTACCTTCTTGTAAATGGATTCTCTAGACGGTGTTTTTGTGAAGCCTCCGTTCCAGTTCCAACGACATTTCACGAAACGGTAAATGAACGGTTTTTTTTAAAAAATTATAGAAAAAAATTAAAAAATTGAATATTTTAGGAAAAAAATATTTTTTGGATGCATCCCAAAATGGCCGTTATGCCGTTCCAGAGCAATCAAAATGTTTCGTTCCACCATTCTCTAGCTAAAAAACCATGTGATACCGATTTTGGGGTGAAAAATGTCTTTACAAGATATGCACCTTTACATGCTGAAACGTCGGACGGGTTGGGAGCAATTCGGTTTAGATTCCGGAACTGCCGTTCTGATACCGATTATGTAAACATGACCCCTTTCGTAAACGAAGAATTCGGTTTCAGGTCCAAGCATTTCAATTTCAAACAGATTAGAAAAGCAAAAAAAAAAAAACAAATCACTCCAAATTGCTATTAAAAAAAAGGAATGAAACAGAGAACTGAAATGGAACGGTGTTCTTACAATGAGAGATTGAACGAAAGGAAAGATATCTACAAGATCGTTAAAAAGAACACGGTCTACACTGCTGGCGGCGGAGGCGGTGGCAGCTGCGGTGTAGAGACAAGAGATTGTGCGACTGAGTGACGAGTGGTTCTCGCCAGAGAGCCGTGACTTCGAGTCCGGCCCGAACCCGGCGGTGTCTTGCAAATCCACCAAATGCTGCTGCTGAGGGTTATACATTTTGCTCTTCAACCGACTCAAAAACACAGCAAAATGGGTATCAGTTCTTCGATTTACAAGTAGCGAATCATTTCAACTTCAATAGGGAATGGATTTATTTCATTTTCTTGAAATTAATATGAAATATTTTGAGAATGATTTACATCGCCTCGTCAACTTTCGTACCTAGATCCAAAGGGACATTTAATACGTCATAAAGGACTTTGGGCACATAGAAGAGGAGGAAATGGCTGGCTTACGATTTGGAAAGCAGTTGTTTGGACGTTATGGCTACACAGAAATAAAGTAATCTTCAGAGGAAGGGACGAACAGTAGTCAGATTTAATGGATTAAGTTTTATTTCGATCTTGAATCTGGACTCGGAATAGGAATAGGAGTAATAGAAAATTCATGTATTCATTTGTGGACTGGGTCAATGAACCGATTATCTGTCTTTTAGCTTTATAATTTCAGATATTTGTTTTTTGATTTTGTTCTTTGTAACTCTTTAGAGTACTTCTGATACTCCATTATAATTTTTATAATATATTATTGCCTGATAAAAAAAAATCTATTGAAATTAAAAATTAATTGCTGTTGTTTTAATGTTTCGTGATGCCCTAGGAAGAAGTTTTGGCGACCGTTTAGTTATGCTACAACAATGTCTTAGTTAAGATGGTCACATAAATATACTTAGCAATATTTAAACTTTAGCTTATTAAAATCAAAGTTTGCCTTATCGCCGATTAGGATATTAAGTCATCCAGTCTGAAAATATATTTTTCTGCTTCTTTCTTTTTATTTTATTTTATTTAATTACATCTGGAGAAAATACAAAATAGGGGAATTTTTTTTTTTAATTAAGTATTTGACAACATGAGTGCCTAAACAGAAAAAAATAGGTTATTTAGTAGATGAACATAAGACACACTTAGATGGATTTATTTAGATAATTTAAGACAAAACAAAAAAGAGGAAATTACACATAGATATCACTTTTCAAAACTTGTTTCAACTAAATCTAGCAAAATATTTTCTTCTCAACTAAATACATCTTGTAAGAATCTTCTTTCAACTAAGTCCATTTTTATGAAACCCTAATCTAATTAATCCTTTGCTATTCCTAAAACACTCTTGTTCTAAAAACCAATTTATAACAGTTGAATTAATGTTCCTCATCGTGAAAGTTGGTGATGGTCACGTGTTCTTGGAAATCAGCAATGGTGGTTAGGCGACGAGTATGGAGCGGTGGTGTTGTTGTGGTGGAGGCAGTGTCGACTCCTGTTCATTTTGCCAAATGTCATTCTTCTCCAACCACGGAAAACCGACCTTTTGTTTCAATTTTATTTGCTGTTTTATGGTATTTTTGGATTTACGTAACATTGAACTTTTATTTCAATTTTGGTGCAGATATTAGTGTTTGTTAAAATGTCTCTCTAGGTAAACAATTTTTTTATAGCAAATTTGGAAAAGATAAACAACATATCATCTATAAACAACATATCATCTCATTCCAAAAGTTCTGATTTATTTTTTCCACTTTTCATTTTGTTTATGTATAATATACCAAGTAAAAAGTAGACTCAAAAATTAGATTTTCATTTGTTACATATTGTTTTCATTTCTAAACTTTCAGACATCATGTCACTGCATTAGTGGAATGATCTATAATAACATAAACGATGCGTATATTAAATTCCTGACAATGTATCAGTGGGGTAACACAATCTTATCTTCTCAAATCAAAGTTGAAGAACTAACAATTTTAAATAAGCAAGCAACACATAGAGATGCATGTAAACGACATGCACCACTAGTCTGCCGGTGCATGTAAATTACATGCACCGGTAGACTCAAAAATTTACCGGTGCATGTAATTTACATGCACATATAGTCTGTCGGTGCATGTAAATTACATGCACCGGGACTAGTAGACTCAAAATTTGCATTGTTTCTCAAATTAGTATCATTTACTCTTTTGTACAAGCGCGGAGAGAGTATAAGGTCCTTTCAGGTCTTCATCACCAGTATATTGTATCTTTATTTGTTATAAGATCAACAAGCAAGCAACATATAACGGTGCATGTAAATTACATGCGCCCCTAGTTTACCGGTGCATGTAATTACATGCATCGCTAGTCTATCGGTGCATGTAATTTACATGCACCGATAGTCTACCGTGCATGTAACTTACATGCATCGGTAGACTCAACATTTGCATTAGTTTTCAAATTACATAATAAATAAATATCATATAGTAAGTGTTAAAGACGATCACAAATAACACTTAAAATTAAGACATGTTTGTGTAATATATCATCATTTGAAAAATAATAGAATTTGTTATGAGATTATGCAATAATTTATCATATAATATATACTCATCCATAATAAAAATTTAATTTCTAAAGTAATATATTGTATCTTTAATTTGTTATAAGATCAATTGTAAAAATTATAGAATGAAAAATTAATTCACATTTTTTGATTTGATCATTGTTATTTAGTAATTAGATAAAAAAAATCGTATATTAGTGCATCTCCGCCTATCGGTGCATGTAAATTACATGCATCGATAGATTTTAGCAAGTCGGTGCATGTGAATTACATGCACTGCTGAGTCTATTTTGATGCATGTAAATTACATGCACCTATAAACTTATACTATATTTAACTAAAAACATAGCCTTTTTATATATAATTTTGAATATGTAACATTTTTCCTCATTAATTTTTTTTAATTAATAGCAAACTGAAATAGAAGGCTCGAGATGTGAAATAACAAACTGAATAAGAAAGCAACACATAAGTCTAAATTACATGCACCACTGAGTCTATCGGTGCATGTAAATTATATGCACCGATAGACTCATGAACTGCCGGTGCATGTAAATTACATGCACCAATGGTTTCAATATCATTACATTCTCAAAATTTCCATTCAAACAATTGATCGAACATCTCAAATACATTATAATTTGGGTTTTACATTAAAAATCTACAAACAATCATTACAATAAAATTGAAACTCATAATAAATATAAAATTTTCATTCAAATGTTTGATCGAACAATTCAAATACGTTATACTTTTACGTTTCACATTAAAAATCTACGTACAGACATTACAAAAAAATTGAAATTCATAAGAAATATAAAATAAAATCAACACAATCGGTAAATAGATGATAGATAGAAGTATGCGATGATTTTTTCTTCTTGCACAACCTTTTTGTTTTCGTTTGACCAGTGCGCGCAGCTCCGACGCCATGGGAGGAGCGACAACTTCCGACGACGGCGTTGGTGGTTGGGACATGTGGCTGATGTGAGGGTTGAAGACTAGGGTTTTGATGTTGAAGGATTTGATCCAAGGAAGACAGAAGACTATTTTGGTCATTTTGACCAAAATTGGACCTAGTTGAAAGAAATTTTTTGAGGTGACTGCGCCGAAAAATCTTTTACCAAATAGTACCGGCCCGAAATTTTCCCAACAAAAAATTTATGTTAAAAGCCTTTTTATCAAATAGCCATATTTAAGTACTCACTGTTTATTCAAAATTCAAATTCAGAAGATTGGTTCTAAAAGCAATTGTCTATTTCGCAAACTGTAAGTTCTTTACTTTTGTCTTCGTTAAATTGTACTTGGACGGAATGATTTGATTTAAATATATGACTTTTATGAAAGCCAATAATTGTTGGGAATGAAATGATTTTATTTACTAAATATATTTTCCCTCTTTTATTTTTATTTGAATAATAAGAAATTTTTTTAAAAATATTTGGCACGAAACAGTATATCTATTATTGAAGCCATGCTAGCCAGTAAATCTGTTGTTGAAGCCAATCTATGATGGTTCTCGTATGACCAAGTTCTATTTGGCAAACAGAGGTGGAAGGGTTCCTTACCCCAAATCCCACATCGAATGAGGAAGTATATGAAAAATTACTGATTGGGATATAAATATAAGAAAATAAGTTGAGCTCAATACTTACCTGGACGGGGTCAATGGGTGATCAAGAAAGCCCATGGCCTAGGACAGTGACCTCCATTGCACTTGGGAGGGGCACATGCCTAAGGTCGATCCAAGTGGTCGAACCTACGTCATAATTTGTGATAGAGGGGGCCTGCGTTCGCGCGGCCCCTAACAACTTTAGTTTTAAGTGGTTTGTATATGTATTTTACTTTATTTTATATATTATAAACTTATAATTTCTTTAAAAAATATTTTTTAATTGGATCTGGATTATGGCATGTAATTCTCTGGGCGTTAAATGTGGGCCAACTAATACTACGTCTTTCTTCGTCTAGCCAACGCTTGGGAATTCTTAAAAGATGGAAACCGTGATCCCACATCGAAAGAATGTTGTTATATTAAACTGGCGACTCAATCCTATAAATTGAACAGTGGAGAGATGTTAAGCCAATGAGAGTGAGCAATGAGCACAAAGCAAACTGTTCTTTTGCCTTTTACTAAAGAATACAATGTGATCGTTGCAATTCAAAGCAGCATGCAGGGCTCTTTTCAATCGAAAAGACCCAAACATAGAAGTTGAATTTACCCTCTTTTTTCATGTATGAGCAAATAGCAATACACGTAACATTAATAATGTTTAAATTTGGTGACCAAATACTTGTTTTAGAAGTATTTGAAAATTGAATTGAAATGACTAATAATTTGGAATTTGAAATACCGTGGTATTGTTAAAAATGTCTTAAATTAAAGATGGTGGATTTGAAATCAATGGATTTCAAAATTAGCCAAATAATTTAATAATTTGGAATTTGAAATACTGTGTTGTTATGTTAAAAATGCCTTAAATTAAAGATGGTGGATTTGAAATCCATGGATTTCAAAATTAGCCAAACAATTTGAATGTATTCTGTATTAAGGATTTGAAATCCAAATCTATCAAATCCTTCCATCTAAATAGAGCCTCAGTGAATTGGATCATTTTTTTTAAAAAAAACTTGGTTAGGTAAATTAATATCTTAATCTTTAGGATATTTTTTGATTAGGTAAATTAATTTCTACCTCAAGCACTATATATAAGTGAGTGTTCTAGTTAAGAAATATCTCTCTAATAAGTTTTATTTTTAATTTTTTTTTAACTTTCATAAATAAAAAAAAAAACATTTGCAAAAAAACTACTACAGCTTTCTATAGTTTTGTAGCCTTAGGAACTAATAAACTGTTAGTTTCTTACTAGATGGATGAACGGTTGGTTAAAGCACAGGAAAGGATACATTCAGAACATAATAAAATAATTCAAACAATGTATTTAGCACCATTCACATCGAAAATGTCATACTTCTAATCGAGCCAATGCTGTGTCTCGGTGCAAGCAAAGGATGTGCCACCAAATGCAGCAAACCACTATCTGATGTCTGTCTTTAATGCTTCAAAATTTCAGGCATTCGGCGAGAAAAACCAGGCTAAACATGAAACAGAAAAACGAAAAACATAGTTTAACACCTAAAAGCTATTCAAGATTTGAAAGCAACGACTTGAGTAATGAAATTCTTGATCATGGAGTACCTGTCGAAGCATAGAAGGGGCTGCAGCGCCAGCAACAAAATGGCTTCGAGTCTTTCGTCCAGTTAAGGTAGCAACAGAAGGGCTATTAGCTGCCGTTATGTCCAAAAGGTTCGTTTTTTGGCAACGGGGGCAGGAGACAGAAAGTGATGAGAAGGGCATTTAGAGTCTCCCGTAGTTGGTCCCTTCGGTTTCAATCTTGACCGGGTGATAACCCTTGCCACACCTTCTCCACCACCCACTCGGCTTACTGCTTCAACCTTTCGTGAAAGCTCGTTAATATAACCATCCTTTTGTTTTATCTGCAATGTGTGATCCTTCTTCATCTTCTCTATTTCTGTCTCCAACGCCTTTACAGTTTTCGAAAGGTCTCTAACAGATTCATTCCCGACCTTTTTCTTTGATTCAGGTGTAAAGCAGTTTCTCCAAAGAAAAACGATCTTGGTTTTCGTTTTTCGTTTGGCTGACACGAGGATAGAGCCGGGGATATGAGAGAAGAGACTGTGGAAGGGGTGGGTGAGGAGTTTAAGGCCAAGTTTTGTGCTTGAATAGTTAGCATCTTTGTTGTTGACGAGCCAACTGCACTCGCAACTCTCTGTTTTCTTTCTGTAACTCGAGTAACAACTTGGCCTGATCTGTTTCAGAATCTGGTATTTTCGTTTCCTCATTTACTTCACAAGCCTGCAACCAAATAACAAACTCGTAAACATTTTGAAAAATGGCTTTATCGGTGCTAGGCATTGTCACTAGAGGAGCTTGTGTAGGCATTAAATTTATGAAGAATCAAGACAGAAGGAAAGGGAGAAAAAATTAAAGAATCGGAGAAGAACAAAATAAGAATCACAAGTTGTACAAGGACTAGAATATTGAAATCATTAAGCTGAAGCAGCTTCTCCAAATACCAACTACTACGCACAAGTAATACAGGGGCAAAATTACTTAAAAAACAAAAGTTTCATTTTGCTATACTTCAGATTGATAATAATGATACATAACAAAATTAGGACTTGAAAAGAAACAAGCTCACATATTAGTTTATGAATACACAAGCATAAGCATTGCCTTTTGGAATTTGAAGAAAGTAAATTATATTCCTAGTGTTCTTTTCTTCTTCTTCTTTTTGTGGCTGGTAGGGGATTAGTAAATACATGCATAATATTTGAAGACTGACCTTTAAACGGATCTCTTTGGCTCGATCTGCCCAGTGAAGTGTGTTTTGTGTTTCCCCAAATGAAAGGCTACTTGGACCAATATTTGCAATCATCACTGTATTACAAGCTCCACCCAGGGAATCCTTCAACAGTTGAGTGAGCTTCGAATTACGATAAGGGATGTGTTTTACCCTCGACCAGGGCATTAATGCAACTGCTTAAGGCAAGAAGTGATTTATTAATATTGGCACCCTCGAGGGATCTAAGAGTCCTCTGATCAGTAGCGAGAGCTCTCTCTGAACCTGCTAGATCAATAAGTGAAAGCTTTCCCATTCGGTTGACAATATTGTTTAGAGCATCTTTTGTTCGGTATTCAACAATCACCTAAGTTTCATAGCATATAGAAGAAATATTAGATGGCAAGTTTTGTTATTAAACTATGCGAAAGGTAAGGATCAGAATCACCTGCAGAATTGCATGTGATCTGGAAGAAGTTTCAGTTTTGCACGAGTTGGTTCCGTTGTACGATTTAAATTCCCTTGCTGAAGTAATGCCATTACCTGTATATATATATATTTTTTTTTGAGGAAAAAAAAGTTCAATATCAATCCATGAACTTTGGTTAACAGAAGCCTTTAGTTGACAATGAATCAAGGGAATAAGAAAATAAATACTTCATCCGTGGAAAATGCCCTATATTGAGTAAGACCTGCTGCCACAATACCCTGAAAAGTTTTGCACAATATTTGCTCAATAAGGATATTTAATAGTAATATGATTTCTATATACATTTAATGACGTATTTTTGTCAACTATACTTCATCTCTGATTCCCATCCTCCAAGGCTCCAACAAGAATCCTGTCTCTGCTACTGTTTCCATTGTTTGTAAATCAATGACTAATATATAGAAGCAGAGAGTCCTTTGGTAGCCAGAATATGAATATGGGAATTAACTAAGATGGCAAGAATAAAGAAGTAAATGTTCATTTTTTCAAAAAATCGAACCTGCTTATCTTCTCTGAGAACTAGAGGCCTTCCGGGGGACAGTAAATCCTTTACAGTTTCATTATAGACCTCGAGGTAAGATAGATTGACTTCATGATGTCCATTAAAACTCCTTTGCCTTATTTGGTTGAAGAGATCCTTAATAGCTAAGACCATCACCCCCGGATTCTCAACCGTACCAAGCATCGTATAAGTCTTTCCTGCTCCTGTGGCACCATAACAGAAGACTGAGCCATTTCTTCCCTGCAAAACAGCTTCGACGAGTTCTTCTGTTCTGAAAAATTAACTTCGTATTAAGGTAGAACATTTTTGTCCATAAAATGCCTATAAAGAAAACAAATATCCAAGACAAGAAATTATAATATTAAACAACCATTTGACTCAATGTAGGCATCCTTTTAGGAGACAAATGATGAAAACATTAAATCTAGGATCAAGAAACCAAAACATGAGACCGTCATGTGGAAGAACACATCAGTAAATCACCATCCCTTGAGACTGGAACTACATTTTAGTTACCAAAAAGCATTTCAAACTAGCATGATTTCTTAAGTTCTTCTGGTAGTATGACTAAAAGAAATCCTTTACATGCCATAAAACAAACAGTATTACACTACGATTACCTTTGGAAATTGAGATCTTTAATCACCAAAAGTCTCTCAACAACCAAGGAAAAGTAAAAGTATCCTTGGACTATTTGTCTCATGCCATCCATCTGACAGAAGGAATGAGTTTTTCGCATCCATTAAAGTTGGATAAGATTTGAAAAATGTATGGGATTACCATTCAGTACCAAGGAACAAGGAAATTTATACATTCAATAATTAATAAAGTCCGCTTTTAGCTGGAATTGTACGCATTTCTTCTCTCCTTATAAAAACAAATAACAATGTTACGAAAAGTTAAACAAATTCATGCAGCACAAGGACTCCAAGGCACCATTCAAGTCATATCACAAGAGAAACAAAAATGAACCTGACGTGTTTTATAATGGAGGAAACCAGTGAATATCAAGAGGAGGAATAGGAACCAGAAAATAGATTGTTAATAATGCATATCAATAATTTAATACAGTCTGTGTTTAAGCTCGAAATGGACACATTTCTGTCCTTAAAGCACAATGATATTACAAAACATCATAAAAAGGTCATTATCAAATTTCTCTGTTAGAAAAAAAATGATTAGAAGCTACTCTGCATTTAAATTCAGCTTCCGACTAACAATAGCACCAAAAGATACGGATTTAATCGGTTTCTGACCATGATAATTAATTGTAGTTCATTTCCCAAACATCAGAACAAAGATAATTGAAACTAACTTTGCTTTCTCGCGACAATCTCATGAAAAATAACTAAATGAATTGTAGAAGAGATTCATTTTTTTAAGCACTCACGTTGTGCAGTAAACTTCCTGTTGGTTGGTAGACTCCGGAAAGAAGCATCAAATGTGAAGTGTCGTCCACGAACCCTCTTTAGCCTAAGGTAGTCGTTCTCATTCGGGAATTCCGTCAAATAAACATCTCTTTTTATTCACGATTCTAACACAACACTTTGATCCAGATTCCTTTTCTTTCTTCCCATCGGCCTCAACCTCACAAACACAAGAATCCTGCTCGTCCCACCTCTTGTTTTCTCAGCAAGATTCCCTATTTCTTGGGCATTTTCCTTCGTAGTTTCTCTTAACTCCACATTCGGCCCCATTGAGAGTTTCCTCACCACTGTACTCGACTTTTTGTGTCCTTAAAATCATCAATAACTGGGCGTGGCGGCAACTTATGCGGTAAATGAGTACTAAATGAGTGCCCCCTCATCAGATTCCCCGGATTGGGCTTCCAAATTTTGTTCTCTTTCTCATCTTCTTGGAAGAACCGAGGAGGTCGACACTCGGGTGCGTCGAAAATCGAGGCTCCTTAAGCCCCCGTTTCTGCTGCTCGTACAAAAGGGTCAGTGCTTTCATCTTCTCTTTGAGGCCATGGTGAGGGTTTATATCCATCTTTTGGGTGTCTTCTTGTGGATCTCTCTTGGGTACTCTGATTCTTTTCTCTTGATTCCGATCATTCTGTGATTGGCTGCTCAAATTCTGTGACCTCGTCGATACGGGCATCCTACTTGAAGGGTTTTCTTGATAACCCCTATCTTTGAAACTCTTTTCGGAAAATGATATGAAATTTGATTAGAATTCAGAGCTGGGAAATTAGTAAAGGGACTGAAGGTGGGGAGAGAGAATCAAGATTGGTTGTGATTTTGCTTCGGGGGTTCTGGAATTCGAATTATGAAAGAGATTGACGGTTAGGAGAGGAGATGTTTTGAAAAGAACAAGGGGGATGATACTTGTAACGGTCGAAAAGTATCAGCTGGGTTGGGTCATGAAACTCCGGTGGCCCAGTAATAAATCCGAATATTAATTTTCTCGGCCCAGTTTTGCAAAATTATTTAAAAGGGAAACTTCATGCTGATACAATAATGTAAAAGATTTTTCGGCCCACCCAGCCAAAAAAGTTCTTTTAACTTAGTCCATTTTTTAATACAATGAGTAAACTAACGACACTCATGAAAACACTCTGCACCGCATGAGTAAATTTTTACATGCACCGCATGAGTACTTTTTACATGCACCGCATGAGCAATTTTTACATGCACCACATGACTCAATTTTACATGCACCGCATAGATAATTTTACATTCACCGGATGAGTAATTTTACATGCACCGCATGGGTAATTTTTGCATGCACCGCATGAGTAATTTTTTACATGCACCGATATTCCTTATTTTTTTCTAAAGTGAAACGTGGATGCTTGAATATGGTTGTAGCCATTTGATATATTAGAAAATTGCGGTTTAAGATCAATGTGGGAGCAGATAGTTGTCTTGAATGAAGATATACAGATATACATGATTCTTTAAGATTGACTTCATAATAATAAATATTAACTCGATGCATGTAATTTTTACATGCACCGTATGAGTAATTTAGATGCACCGATAGACTCAGGCAGTGCATGATATTAGTATGACCGACTGATTAAGTTGAAACCATTGGTGCAGAATCCGCTATAATCAAGAAACAATGAATGTCGACCTATCAACATATCAACCATTGGTACAGAATCCGCTATAATTACACATGAACTTTGTAAAATGCATACGATTTTGGTATTCTTTACACCTGAATTTGGTACAAAATGCATACGATTTTGGTATTAGTTACACTATAAAATGGTACAAAAGGCATATGATTTTGGTATTAATTACAAATGAACTTGGTACAAATGCATACGATTTTGATATTAGTTACACTAGAAGTTGGTACAAAAGACATATGATTTTGGTATTAGTTTACAAATGAAGTTGGTACAAAATGCATACGATTTTGGTATTGGGAACACATGAACTTGGTACAAAAGGCATAATATTTTGATATTGATTACAAATGAACTATGTACAAAATGCATAAGATTTGGGTATTAGTTAACACATGAACTTGGTACATAGTGCATATGGTTTTGGCATTAGTTGCATATGTAATTGGTACTAAACTCATATAGTTATGATATTAATTACACCTGAAATTGGTACAAGATGAATACGGTTTTGGCATTGATTCCACATGAATTAGTACTAAATCCTTACTTTTTTTGTATTAATTAGACATAAAATTTGTATTATACCAATACAATATAGAAGAGTAACCTCAAATATAGATGATTCTATACAAATATTGTTAGTTTGAAAATGGTGTTGTTTGAATTTTGTATTCTTTGATTGTTTGATTTAGAAGATTACAAATTCGATCGAAATATTGTTTCGTCCTTTTTGAAATTTGTGTTGTTCACCATAGAAGATTAATCTCAACATATATGATTCTCTATAAATATTGTTAGTTCGGTTTGAAAATGGTGTTTTTAAAAAAATTATATTGTTTGGTTGTTTACAAGATTATAAATTCTTTCGATATACACGATTATAAATTCAATACAAATATTGTCCGTTTCAAATCTTATGTATTTTGTGCCAAGCTCATTTGTAATCAATATCAAATTCTTATGCCTTTTGTACCAATTTCATGTGTACAAATACCAAAATCGTATGTATTTGTATTCATTTGTAACTAATAACAAATCATATGCCTTTTGTATCAATTTCTAGTGTAACTAATACCAAAATCGTATGCATTTTGTACCAAGTTCATTTGTAATTAATGCCAAAATTATATGCCTTTTGTACCATTTTCTAGTGTAACTAATACCAAAATCGTATGTTACATGCCTTTTGTACCATTTTCTAGTGTAACTAATACCAAAATCGTATGCATTTCTTACCAAATTCAAGCGTAAAGAATACCAAAATCATATGCATTTTGTACCAAGTTCATGTGTAATTAATACCAAAATGGTACAAAGTAGTGTCAGTAAGACCAAAATCGTATGCATTTTGTACCAATTTCATGCGTAATTAATACCAAAAAGTATGCATTTTGTACCAAGTTCATCTCTAAATAATGCCAAAATCATATGCATTTTGTACCAATTTCTAGTGTAACTAATACCAAAACTGTATGCATTTTGTACCAAATTTCAAGTGTAATACCAAAACCGCAGGCATTTTGTACTAAGTTCATGTGTAATTATACCAAAATGTGCACCAAGTAGTGTCATTAAGACCAAAACCGTATGGATTTTGTACCAAATTCATGCGTAATTAATACCAAAATAGTATGCATTTTGTACCAAGTTCATCTATAAATAATACCAAAATCATATGCATTTTGTATCAATTTCTAGTGTAACTAATACCAAAATCGTATGCATTTGTACCAATTTCTAGCGTAACTAATACCAAAACGTATGCATTTTGTACCAAGTTCATTTGTAATTAATACCAAACAAATCATATGCCTTTTGTACCAATTTATAGTGTAACTAATACTAAAATAGTATGTATTTTGTACCAAGTTCATTTGTAAACTAATACCAAAATCATATGCCTTTTGTACCAATTTCTAGTGTAACTAATACCAAAATCGTATGCATTTCCATACCAAATTCAAGAGTAAAGAATACCAAAATCGTATGCATTTTGTACCAAGTTTCAGGTTGTATTAATACCAAAATGTGCACCAAGTAGTGTCATTAAGACCAAAACGTATGCATTTTGTACCAA
>CAJQUN010001883.1:0-41402 GCA_907163345.1 Haberlea rhodopensis
ATAATTTTTTTCTTCTAGGAAAACCCTAAAAACCGGGTCAAAAATTCTTACGCCATTTTGAAAACTCAAAATTGGAATCTGCCAAAGCCAATATGTTACATTTACACCGTTATGACATTTGACTTTCATAAATCAGCCCGGGCTGACATCAGAGAGGCCGTATAATTTTTTTTCTTCTAGGAAAACCCTAAAACCGGGTGAAAAATTCTTACGCCTTTTGAAAACTCAAAATTGGAATCTGCCAAAGCCAATATGTTACATTTACACCGTTATGACATTTGACTTTCATAAATCAGCCCGGGCTGACATCAGAGAGGCCGTATAATTTTTTTTCTTCTAGGAAAACCCTAAAACCGGGTGAAAAATTCTTACGGCTTTTTGAAAACTCAAAATTGGAATCTGCCAAAGCCAATATGTTACATTTACACCGTTATGACATTTGACTTTCATAAATCAGCCCGGGCTGACATCAGAGAGGCCGTATAATTTTTTTTCTTCTAGGAAAACCCTAAAACCGGTGAAAATTCTTACGCCTTTTTGAAAACTCAAAATTGGAATCTGCCAAAGCCAATATGTTACATTTACACCGTTATGACATTTGACTTTCATAAATCAGCCCGGGCTGACATCAGAGAGGCCGTATAATTTTTTTCTTCTAGGAAAACCCTAAAACCGGGTGAAAAATTCTTACGCCTTTTTGAAAACTCAAAATTGGAATCTGCCAAAGCCAATATGTTACATTTACACCGTTATGACATTTGACTTTCATAAATCAGCCCGGGCTGACATCAGAGAGGCCGTATAATTTTTTTTCTTCTAGGAAAACCCTAAAACCGGGTGAAAATTCTTACGCCTTTTTGAAAACTCAAAATTGGAATCTGCCAAAGCCAATATGTTACATTTACACCGTTATGACATTTGACTTTCATAAATCAGCCCGGGCTGACATCAGAGAGGCCGTATAATTTTTTTTCTTCTAGGAAAACCCTAAAACCGGGTGAAAAATTCTTACGCCTTTTTGAAAACTCAAAATTGGAATCTGCCAAAGCCAATATGTTACATTTACACCGTTATGACATTTGACTTTCATAAATCAGCCCGGGCTGACATCAGAGAGGCCGTATAATTTTTTTTCTTCTAGGAAAACCCTAAAACCGGGTGAAAAATTCTTACGCCTTTTTGAAAACTCAAAATTGGAATCTGCCAAAGCCAATATGTTACATTTACACCGTTATGACATTTGACTTTCATAAATCAGCCCGGGCTGACATCAGAGAGGCCGTATAATTTTTTTTCTTCTAGGAAAACCCTAAAACCGAGTGAAAAATTCTTACGCCTTTTTGAAAACTCAAAATTGGAATCTGCCAAAGCCAATATGTTACATTTACACCGTTATGACATTTGACTTTCATAAATCAGCCCGGGCTGACATCAGAGAGGCCGTATAATTTTTTTTCTTCTAGGAAAACCCTAAAACCGGGTGAAAAATTCTTACGGCTTTTTGAAAACTCAAAATTGGAATCTGCCAAAGCCAATATGTTACATTTACACCGTTATGACATTTGACTTTCATAAATCAGCCCGGGCTGACATCAGAGAGGCCGTATAATTTTTTTTCTTCTAGGAAAACCCTAAAACCGAGAAAAATTCTTACGCCTTTTTGAAAACTCAAAATTGGAATCTGCCAAAGCCAATATGTTACATTTACACCGTTATGACATTTGACTTTCATAAATCAGCCCGGGCTGACATCAGAGAGGCCGTATAATTTTTTTTCTTCTAGGAAAACCCTAAAACCGGTGAAAAATTCTTACGGCTTTTTGAAAACTCAAAATTGGAATCTGCCAAAGCCAATATGTTACATTTACACCGTTATGACATTTGACTTTCATAAATCAGCCCGGGCTGACATCAGAGAGGCCGTATAATTTTTTTTCTTCTAGGAAAACCCTAAAACCGAGGTGAAAAATTCTTACGCCTTTTGAAAACTCAAAATTGGAATCTGCCAAAGCCAATATGTTACATTTACACCGTTATGACATTTGACTTTCATAAATCAGCCCGGGCTGACATCAGAGAGGCCGTATAATTTTTTTTCTTCTAGGAAAACCCTAAAACCGGGTGAAAAATTCTTACGCCTTTTTGAAAACTCAAAATTGGAATCTGCCAAAGCCAATATGTTACATTTACACCGTTATGACATTTGACTTTCATAAATCAGCCCGGGCTGACATCAGAGAGGCCGTATAATTTTTTTTCTTCTAGGAAAACCCTAAAACCGAGTGAAAAATTCTTACGCCTTTTTGAAAACTCAAAATTGGAATCTGCCAAAGCCAATATGTTACATTTACACCGTTATGACATTTGACTTTCATAAATCAGCCCGGGCTGACATCAGAGAGGCCGTATAATTTTTTTCTTCTAGGAAAACCCTAAAACCGGGTGAAAAATTCTTACGCCTTTTTGAAAACTCAAAATTGGAATCTGCCAAAGCCAATATGTTACATTTACACCGTTATGACATTTGACTTTCATAAATCAGCCCGGGCTGACATCAGAGAGGCCGTATAATTTTTTTTCTTCTAGGAAAACCCTAAAACCGAGTGAAAAATTCTTACGCCTTTTTGAAAACTCAAAATTGGAATCTGCCAAAGCCAATATGTTACATTTACACCGTTATGACATTTGACTTTCATAAATCAGCCCGGGCTGACATCAGAGAGGCCGTATAATTTTTTTTCTTCTAGGAAAACCCTAAAACCGAGTGAAAAATTCTTACGCCTTTTGAAAACTCAAAATTGGAATCTGCCAAAGCCAATATGTTACATTTACACCGTTATGACATTTGACTTTCATAAATCAGCCCGGGCTGACATCAGAGAGGCCGTATAATTTTTTTTCTTCTAGGAAAACCCTAAAACCGGGTGAAAAATTCTTACGGCTTTTTGAAAACTCAAAATTGGAATCTGCCAAAGCCAATATGTTACATTTACACCGTTATGACATTTGACTTTCATAAATCAGCCCGGGCTGACATCAGAGAGGCCGTATAATTTTTTTCTTCTAGGAAAACCCTAAAACCGAGTGAAAAATTCTTACGCCTTTTTGAAAACTCAAAATTGGAATCTGCCAAAGCCAATATGTTACATTTACACCGTTATGACATTTGACTTTCATAAATCAGCCCGGGCTGACATCAGAGAGGCCGTATAATTTTTTTTCTTCTAGGAAAACCCTAAAACCGAGTGAAAAATTCTTACGCCTTTTTGAAAACTCAAAATTGGAATCTGCCAAAGCCAATATGTTACATTTACACCGTTATGACATTTGACTTTCATAAATCAGCCCGGGCTGACATCAGAGAGGCCGTATAATTTTTTTTCTTCTAGGAAAACCCTAAAACCGGGTGAAAAATTCTTACGCCTTTTTGAAAACTCAAAATTGGAATCTGCCAAAGCCAATATGTTACATTTACACCGTTATGACATTTGACTTTCATAAATCAGCCCGGGCTGACATCAGAGAGGCCGTATAATTTTTTTTCTTCTAGGAAAACCCTAAAACCGGGTGAAAAATTCTTACGCCTTTTTGAAAACTCAAAATTGGAATCTGCCAAAGCCAATATGTTACATTTACACCGTTATGACATTTGACTTTCATAAATCAGCCCGGGCTGACATCAGAGAGGCCGTATAATTTTTTTTCTTCTAGGAAAACCCTAAAACCGGGTGAAAAATTCTTACGGCTTTTTGAAAACTCAAAATTGGAATCTGCCAAAGCCAATATGTTACATTTACACCGTTATGACATTTGACTTTCATAAATCAGCCCGGGCTGACATCAGAGAGGCCGTATAATTTTTTTCTTCTAGGAAAACCCTAAAACCGGGTGAAAAATTCTTACGCCTTTTTGAAAACTCAAAATTGGAATCTGCCAAAGCCAATATGTTACATTTACACCGTTATGACATTTGACTTTCATAAATCAGCCCGGGCTGACATCAGAGAGGCCGTATAATTTTTTTTCTTCTAGGAAAACCCTAAAACCGGGTGAAAAATTCTTACGCCTTTTTGAAAACTCAAAATTGGAATCTGCCAAAGCCAATATGTTACATTTACACCGTTATGACATTTGACTTTCATAAATCAGCCCGGGCTGACATCAGAGAGGCCGTATAATTTTTTTTCTTCTAGGAAAACCCTAAAACCGGGTGAAAAATTCTTACGCCTTTTTGAAAACTCAAAATTGGAATCTGCCAAAGCCAATATGTTACATTTACACCGTTATGACATTTGACTTTCATAAATCAGCCCGGGCTGACATCAGAGAGGCCGTATAATTTTTTTTCTTCTAGGAAAACCCTAAAACCGGGTGAAAATTCTTACGCCTTTTTGAAAACTCAAAATTGGAATCTGCCAAAGCCAATATGTTACATTTACACCGTTATGACATTTGACTTTCATAAATCAGCCCGGGCTGACATCAGAGAGGCCGTATAATTTTTTTTCTTCTAGGAAAACCCTAAAACCGGGTGAAAAATTCTTACGGCTTTTTGAAAACTCAAAATTGGAATCTGCCAAAGCCAATATGTTACATTTACACCGTTATGACATTTGACTTTCATAAATCAGCCCGGGCTGACATCAGAGAGGCCGTATAATTTTTTTTCTTCTAGGAAAACCCTAAAACCGGGAAAAATTCTTACGCCTTTTTGAAAACTCAAAATTGGAATCTGCCAAAGCCAATATGTTACATTTACACCGTTATGACATTTGACTTTCATAAATCAGCCCGGGCTGACATCAGAGAGGCCGTATAATTTTTTTTCTTCTAGGAAAACCCTAAAACCGGTGAAAAATTCTTACGCCTTTTGAAAACTCAAAATTGGAATCTGCCAAAGCCAATATGTTACATTTACACCGTTATGACATTTGACTTTCATAAATCAGCCCGGGCTGACATCAGAGAGGCCGTATAATTTTTTTTCTTCTAGGAAAACCCTAAAACCGGGTGAAAAATTCTTACGCCTTTTTGAAAACTCAAAATTGGAATCTGCCAAAGCCAATATGTTACATTTACACCGTTATGACATTTGACTTTCATAAATCAGCCCGGGCTGACATCAGAGAGGCCGTATAATTTTTTTTCTTCTAGGAAAACCCTAAAACCGGGAAAAAATTCTTACGCCTTTTTGAAAACTCAAAATTGGAATCTGCCAAAGCCAATATGTTACATTTACACCGTTATGACATTTGACTTTCATAAATCAGCCCGGGCTGACATCAGAGAGGCCGTATAATTTTTTTTCTTCTAGGAAAACCCTAAAACCGGGTGAAAAATTCTTACGCCTTTTTGAAAACTCAAAATTGGAATCTGCCAAAGCCAATATGTTACATTTACACCGTTATGACATTTGACTTTCATAAATCAGCCCGGGCTGACATCAGAGAGGCCGTATAATTTTTTTTCTTCTAGGAAAACCCTAAAACCGAGTGAAAAATTCTTACGCCTTTTTGAAAACTCAAAATTGGAATCTGCCAAAGCCAATATGTTACATTTACACCGTTATGACATTTGACTTTCATAAATCAGCCCGGGCTGACATCAGAGAGGCCGTATAATTTTTTTTCTTCTAGGAAAACCCTAAAACCGGGTGAAAAATTCTTACGCCTTTTTGAAAACTCAAAATTGGAATCTGCCAAAGCCAATATGTTACATTTACACCGTTATGACATTTGACTTTCATAAATCAGCCCGGGCTGACATCAGAGAGGCCGTATAATTTTTTTTCTTCTAGGAAAACCCTAAAACCGGGTGAAAAATTCTTACGCCTTTTTGAAAACTCAAAATTGGAATCTGCCAAAGCCAATATGTTACATTTACACCGTTATGACATTTGACTTTCATAAATCAGCCCGGGCTGACATCAGAGAGGCCGTATAATTTTTTTTCTTCTAGGAAAACCCTAAAACCGGGTGAAAAATTCTTACGCCTTTTGAAAACTCAAAATTGGAATCTGCCAAAGCCAATATGTTACATTTACACCGTTATGACATTTGACTTTCATAAATCAGCCCGGGCTGACATCAGAGAGGCCGTATAATTTTTTTTCTTCTAGGAAAACCCTAAAACCGAGTGAAAAATTCTTACGCCTTTTTGAAAACTCAAAATTGGAATCTGCCAAAGCCAATATGTTACATTTACACCGTTATGACATTTGACTTTCATAAATCAGCCCGGGCTGACATCAGAGAGGCCGTATAATTTTTTTTCTTCTAGGAAAACCCTAAAACCGAGTGAAAAATTCTTACGCCTTTTTGAAAACTCAAAATTGGAATCTGCCAAAGCCAATATGTTACATTTACACCGTTATGACATTTGACTTTCATAAATCAGCCCGGGCTGACATCAGAGAGGCCGTATAATTTTTTTTCTTCTAGGAAAACCCTAAAACCGGGTGAAAAATTCTTACGCCTTTTTGAAAACTCAAAATTGGAATCTGCCAAAGCCAATATGTTACATTTACACCGTTATGACATTTGACTTTCATAAATCAGCCCGGGCTGACATCAGAGAGGCCGTATAATTTTTTTTCTTCTAGGAAAACCCTAAAACCGAGTGAAAAATTCTTACGCCTTTTTGAAAACTCAAAATTGGAATCTGCCAAAGCCAATATGTTACATTTACACCGTTATGACATTTGACTTTCATAAATCAGCCCGGGCTGACATCAGAGAGGCCGTATAATTTTTTTTCTTCTAGGAAAACCCTAAAACCGGTGAAAAATTCTTACGGCTTTTTGAAAACTCAAAATTGGAATCTGCCAAAGCCAATATGTTACATTTACACCGTTATGACATTTGACTTTCATAAATCAGCCCGGGCTGACATCAGAGAGGCCGTATAATTTTTTTTCTTCTAGGAAAACCCTAAAACCGAGTGAAAAATTCTTACGCCTTTTTGAAAACTCAAAATTGGAATCTGCCAAAGCCAATATGTTACATTTACACCGTTATGACATTTGACTTTCATAAATCAGCCCGGGCTGACATCAGAGAGGCCGTATAATTTTTTTTCTTCTAGGAAAACCCTAAAACCGGGTGAAAAATTCTTACGCCTTTTTGAAAACTCAAAATTGGAATCTGCCAAAGCCAATATGTTACATTTACACCGTTATGACATTTGACTTTCATAAATCAGCCCGGGCTGACATCAGAGAGGCCGTATAATTTTTTTTCTTCTAGGAAAACCCTAAAACCGGGTGAAAAATTCTTACGGCTTTTTGAAAACTCAAAATTGGAATCTGCCAAAGCCAATATGTTACATTTACACCGTTATGACATTTGACTTTCATAAATCAGCCCGGGCTGACATCAGAGAGGCCGTATAATTTTTTTTCTTCTAGGAAAACCCTAAAACCGGGTGAAAAATTCTTACGCCTTTTTGAAAACTCAAAATTGGAATCTGCCAAAGCCAATATGTTACATTTACACCGTTATGACATTTGACTTTCATAAATCAGCCCGGGCTGACATCAGAGAGGCCGTATAATTTTTTTTCTTCTAGGAAAACCCTAAAACCGGGTGAAAAATTCTTACGCCTTTTTGAAAACTCAAAATTGGAATCTGCCAAAGCCAATATGTTACATTTACACCGTTATGACATTTGACTTTCATAAATCAGCCCGGGCTGACATCAGAGAGGCCGTATAATTTTTTTTCTTCTAGGAAAACCCTAAAACCGGGTGAAAAATTCTTACGCCTTTTTGAAAACTCAAAATTGGAATCTGCCAAAGCCAATATGTTACATTTACACCGTTATGACATTTGACTTTCATAAATCAGCCCGGGCTGACATCAGAGAGGCCGTATAATTTTTTTTCTTCTAGGAAAACCCTAAAACCGAGTGAAAAATTCTTACGCCTTTTTGAAAACTCAAAATTGGAATCTGCCAAAGCCAATATGTTACATTTACACCGTTATGACATTTGACTTTCATAAATCAGCCCGGGCTGACATCAGAGAGGCCGTATAATTTTTTTTCTTCTAGGAAAACCCTAAAACCGGGTGAAAAATTCTTACGCCTTTTTGAAAACTCAAAATTGGAATCTGCCAAAGCCAATATGTTACATTTACACCGTTATGACATTTGACTTTCATAAATCAGCCCGGGCTGACATCAGAGAGGCCGTATAATTTTTTTTCTTCTAGGAAAACCCTAAAACCGGGTGAAAAATTCTTACGCCTTTTTGAAAACTCAAAATTGGAATCTGCCAAAGCCAATATGTTACATTTACACCGTTATGACATTTGACTTTCATAAATCAGCCCGGGCTGACATCAGAGAGGCCGTATAATTTTTTTTCTTCTAGGAAAACCCTAAAACCGGGTGAAAAATTCTTACGCCTTTTTGAAAACTCAAAATTGGAATCTGCCAAAGCCAATATGTTACATTTACACCGTTATGACATTTGACTTTCATAAATCAGCCCGGGCTGACATCAGAGAGGCCGTATAATTTTTTTTCTTCTAGGAAAACCCTAAAACCGAGGTGAAAAATTCTTACGCCTTTTTGAAAACTCAAAATTGGAATCTGCCAAAGCCAATATGTTACATTTACACCGTTATGACATTTGACTTTCATAAATCAGCCCGGGCTGACATCAGAGAGGCCGTATAATTTTTTTTCTTCTAGGAAAACCCTAAAACCGGTGAAAAATTCTTACGCCTTTTTGAAAACTCAAAATTGGAATCTGCCAAAGCCAATATGTTACATTTACACCGTTATGACATTTGACTTTCATAAATCAGCCCGGGCTGACATCAGAGAGGCCGTATAATTTTTTTTCTTCTAGGAAAACCCTAAAACCGGGTGAAAAATTCTTACGCCTTTTTGAAAACTCAAAATTGGAATCTGCCAAAGCCAATATGTTACATTTACACCGTTATGACATTTGACTTTCATAAATCAGCCCGGGCTGACATCAGAGAGGCCGTATAATTTTTTTTCTTCTAGGAAAACCCTAAAACCGAGTGAAAAATTCTTACGCCTTTTTGAAAACTCAAAATTGGAATCTGCCAAAGCCAATATGTTACATTTACACCGTTATGACATTTGACTTTCATAAATCAGCCCGGGCTGACATCAGAGAGGCCGTATAATTTTTTTTCTTCTAGGAAAACCCTAAAACCGGGTGAAAAATTCTTACGCCTTTTTGAAAACTCAAAATTGGAATCTGCCAAAGCCAATATGTTACATTTACACCGTTATGACATTTGACTTTCATAAATCAGCCCGGGCTGACATCAGAGAGGCCGTATAATTTTTTTTCTTCTAGGAAAACCCTAAAACCGGGTGAAAAATTCTTACGCCTTTTTGAAAACTCAAAATTGGAATCTGCCAAAGCCAATATGTTACATTTACACCGTTATGACATTTGACTTTCATAAATCAGCCCGGGCTGACATCAGAGAGGCCGTATAATTTTTTTTCTTCTAGGAAAACCCTAAAACCGGGTGAAAAATTCTTACGCCTTTTTGAAAACTCAAAATTGGAATCTGCCAAAGCCAATATGTTACATTTACACCGTTATGACATTTGACTTTCATAAATCAGCCCGGGCTGACATCAGAGAGGCCGTATAATTTTTTTTCTTCTAGGAAAACCCTAAAACCGGGTGAAAAATTCTTACGCCTTTTTGAAAACTCAAAATTGGAATCTGCCAAAGCCAATATGTTACATTTACACCGTTATGACATTTGACTTTCATAAATCAGCCCGGGCTGACATCAGAGAGGCCGTATAATTTTTTTTCTTCTAGGAAAACCCTAAAACCGGGTGAAAAATTCTTACGCCTTTTTGAAAACTCAAAATTGGAATCTGCCAAAGCCAATATGTTACATTTACACCGTTATGACATTTGACTTTCATAAATCAGCCCGGGCTGACATCAGAGAGGCCGTATAATTTTTTTTCTTCTAGGAAAACCCTAAAACCGGGTGAAAAATTCTTACGCCTTTTTGAAAACTCAAAATTGGAATCTGCCAAAGCCAATATGTTACATTTACACCGTTATGACATTTGACTTTCATAAATCAGCCCGGGCTGACATCAGAGAGGCCGTATAATTTTTTTTCTTCTAGGAAAACCCTAAAACCGGGTGAAAAATTCTTACGGCTTTTTGAAAACTCAAAATTGGAATCTGCCAAAGCCAATATGTTACATTTACACCGTTATGACATTTGACTTTCATAAATCAGCCCGGGCTGACATCAGAGAGGCCGTATAATTTTTTTTCTTCTAGGAAAACCCTAAAACCGGGTGAAAAATTCTTACGCCTTTTTGAAAACTCAAAATTGGAATCTGCCAAAGCCAATATGTTACATTTACACCGTTATGACATTTGACTTTCATAAATCAGCCCGGGCTGACATCAGAGAGGCCGTATAATTTTTTTCTTCTAGGAAAACCCTAAAACCGAGTGAAAAATTCTTACGCCTTTTTGAAAACTCAAAATTGGAATCTGCCAAAGCCAATATGTTACATTTACACCGTTATGACATTTGACTTTCATAAATCAGCCCGGGCTGACATCAGAGAGGCCGTATAATTTTTTTTCTTCTAGGAAAACCCTAAAACCGAGTGAAAAATTCTTACGCCTTTTTGAAAACTCAAAATTGGAATCTGCCAAAGCCAATATGTTACATTTACACCGTTATGACATTTGACTTTCATAAATCAGCCCGGGCTGACATCAGAGAGGCCGTATAATTTTTTTTCTTCTAGGAAAACCCTAAAACCGGGTGAAAAATTCTTACGCCTTTTTGAAAACTCAAAATTGGAATCTGCCAAAGCCAATATGTTACATTTACACCGTTATGACATTTGACTTTCATAAATCAGCCCGGGCTGACATCAGAGAGGCCGTATAATTTTTTTTCTTCTAGGAAAACCCTAAAACCGGGTGAAAAATTCTTACGGCTTTTTGAAAACTCAAAATTGGAATCTGCCAAAGCCAATATGTTACATTTACACCGTTATGACATTTGACTTTCATAAATCAGCCCGGGCTGACATCAGAGAGGCCGTATAATTTTTTTTCTTCTAGGAAAACCCTAAAACCGAGTGAAAAATTCTTACGCCTTTTTGAAAACTCAAAATTGGAATCTGCCAAAGCCAATATGTTACATTTACACCGTTATGACATTTGACTTTCATAAATCAGCCCGGGCTGACATCAGAGAGGCCGTATAATTTTTTTTCTTCTAGGAAAACCCTAAAACCGGGTGAAAAATTCTTACGCCTTTTTGAAAACTCAAAATTGGAATCTGCCAAAGCCAATATGTTACATTTACACCGTTATGACATTTGACTTTCATAAATCAGCCCGGGCTGACATCAGAGAGGCCGTATAATTTTTTTTCTTCTAGGAAAACCCTAAAACCGGGTGAAAAATTCTTACGCCTTTTTGAAAACTCAAAATTGGAATCTGCCAAAGCCAATATGTTACATTTACACCGTTATGACATTTGACTTTCATAAATCAGCCCGGGCTGACATCAGAGAGGCCGTATAATTTTTTTTCTTCTAGGAAAACCCTAAAACCGGGTGAAAAATTCTTACGCCTTTTTGAAAACTCAAAATTGGAATCTGCCAAAGCCAATATGTTACATTTACACCGTTATGACATTTGACTTTCATAAATCAGCCCGGGCTGACATCAGAGAGGCCGTATAATTTTTTTTCTTCTAGGAAAACCCTAAAACCGGGTGAAAAATTCTTACGCCTTTTTGAAAACTCAAAATTGGAATCTGCCAAAGCCAATATGTTACATTTACACCGTTATGACATTTGACTTTCATAAATCAGCCCGGGCTGACATCAGAGAGGCCGTATAATTTTTTTTCTTCTAGGAAAACCCTAAAACCGGGTGAAAAATTCTTACGCCTTTTTGAAAACTCAAAATTGGAATCTGCCAAAGCCAATATGTTACATTTACACCGTTATGACATTTGACTTTCATAAATCAGCCCGGGCTGACATCAGAGAGGCCGTATAATTTTTTTTCTTCTAGGAAAACCCTAAAACCGGGTGAAAAATTCTTACGCCTTTTTGAAAACTCAAAATTGGAATCTGCCAAAGCCAATATGTTACATTTACACCGTTATGACATTTGACTTTCATAAATCAGCCCGGGCTGACATCAGAGAGGCCGTATAATTTTTTTTCTTCTAGGAAAACCCTAAAACCGAGTGAAAAATTCTTACGCCTTTTTGAAAACTCAAAATTGGAATCTGCCAAAGCCAATATGTTACATTTACACCGTTATGACATTTGACTTTCATAAATCAGCCCGGGCTGACATCAGAGAGGCCGTATAATTTTTTTTTTCTAGGAAAACCCTAAAACCGGTGAAAAATTCTTACGCCTTTTTGAAAACTCAAAATTGGAATCTGCCAAAGCCAATATGTTACATTTACACCGTTATGACATTTGACTTTCATAAATCAGCCCGGGCTGACATCAGAGAGGCCGTATAATTTTTTTTCTTCTAGGAAAACCCTAAAACCGGGTGAAAAATTCTTACGCCTTTTTGAAAACTCAAAATTGGAATCTGCCAAAGCCAATATGTTACATTTACACCGTTATGACATTTGACTTTCATAAATCAGCCCGGGCTGACATCAGAGAGGCCGTATAATTTTTTTTCTTCTAGGAAAACCCTAAAACCGGGTGAAAAATTCTTACGCCTTTTGAAAACTCAAAATTGGAATCTGCCAAAGCCAATATGTTACATTTACACCGTTATGACATTTGACTTTCATAAATCAGCCCGGGCTGACATCAGAGAGGCCGTATAATTTTTTTTCTTCTAGGAAAACCCTAAAACCGGGTGAAAAATTCTTACGCCTTTTTGAAAACTCAAAATTGGAATCTGCCAAAGCCAATATGTTACATTTACACCGTTATGACATTTGACTTTCATAAATCAGCCCGGGCTGACATCAGAGAGGCCGTATAATTTTTTTTCTTCTAGGAAAACCCTAAAACCGGGTGAAAAATTCTTACGCCTTTTTGAAAACTCAAAATTGGAATCTGCCAAAGCCAATATGTTACATTTACACCGTTATGACATTTGACTTTCATAAATCAGCCCGGGCTGACATCAGAGAGGCCGTATAATTTTTTTTCTTCTAGGAAAACCCTAAAACCGGGTGAAAAATTCTTACGCCTTTTTGAAAACTCAAAATTGGAATCTGCCAAAGCCAATATGTTACATTTACACCGTTATGACATTTGACTTTCATAAATCAGCCCGGGCTGACATCAGAGAGGCCGTATAATTTTTTTTCTTCTAGGAAAACCCTAAAACCGAGTGAAAAATTCTTACGCCTTTTTGAAAACTCAAAATTGGAATCTGCCAAAGCCAATATGTTACATTTACACCGTTATGACATTTGACTTTCATAAATCAGCCCGGGCTGACATCAGAGAGGCCGTATAATTTTTTTTCTTCTAGGAAAACCCTAAAACCGGGTGAAAAATTCTTACGGCTTTTTGAAAACTCAAAATTGGAATCTGCCAAAGCCAATATGTTACATTTACACCGTTATGACATTTGACTTTCATAAATCAGCCCGGGCTGACATCAGAGAGGCCGTATAATTTTTTTTCTTCTAGGAAAACCCTAAAACCGAGTGAAAAATTCTTACGCCTTTTTGAAAACTCAAAATTGGAATCTGCCAAAGCCAATATGTTACATTTACACCGTTATGACATTTGACTTTCATAAATCAGCCCGGGCTGACATCAGAGAGGCCGTATAATTTTTTTTCTTCTAGGAAAACCCTAAAACCGAGTGAAAAATTCTTACGCCTTTTGAAAACTCAAAATTGGAATCTGCCAAAGCCAATATGTTACATTTACACCGTTATGACATTTGACTTTCATAAATCAGCCCGGGCTGACATCAGAGAGGCCGTATAATTTTTTTTCTTCTAGGAAAACCCTAAAACCGAGTGAAAAATTCTTACGCCTTTTTGAAAACTCAAAATTGGAATCTGCCAAAGCCAATATGTTACATTTACACCGTTATGACATTTGACTTTCATAAATCAGCCCGGGCTGACATCAGAGAGGCCGTATAATTTTTTTTCTTCTAGGAAAACCCTAAAACCGGGTGAAAAATTCTTACGCCTTTTTGAAAACTCAAAATTGGAATCTGCCAAAGCCAATATGTTACATTTACACCGTTATGACATTTGACTTTCATAAATCAGCCCGGGCTGACATCAGAGAGGCCGTATAATTTTTTTTCTTCTAGGAAAACCCTAAAACCGGGTGAAAAATTCTTACGGCAAAACTCAAAATTGGAATCTGCCAAAGCCAATATGTTACATTTACACCGTTATGACATTTGACTTTCATAAATCAGCCCGGGCTGACATCAGAGAGGCCGTATAATTTTTTTTCTTCTAGGAAAACCCTAAAACCGAGTGAAAAATTCTTACGCCTTTTTGAAAACTCAAAATTGGAATCTGCCAAAGCCAATATGTTACATTTACACCGTTATGACATTTGACTTTCATAAATCAGCCCGGGCTGACATCAGAGAGGCCGTATAATTTTTTTTCTTCTAGGAAAACCCTAAAACCGGGTGAAAAATTCTTACGCCTTTTTGAAAACTCAAAATTGGAATCTGCCAAAGCCAATATGTTACATTTACACCGTTATGACATTTGACTTTCATAAATCAGCCCGGGCTGACATCAGAGAGGCCGTATAATTTTTTTTCTTCTAGGAAAACCCTAAAACCGGGTGAAAAATTCTTACGCCTTTTTGAAAACTCAAAATTGGAATCTGCCAAAGCCAATATGTTACATTTACACCGTTATGACATTTGACTTTCATAAATCAGCCCGGGCTGACATCAGAGAGGCCGTATAATTTTTTTTCTTCTAGGAAAACCCTAAAACCGGGTGAAAAATTCTTACGCCTTTTTGAAAACTCAAAATTGGAATCTGCCAAAGCCAATATGTTACATTTACACCGTTATGACATTTGACTTTCATAAATCAGCCCGGGCTGACATCAGAGAGGCCGTATAATTTTTTTTCTTCTAGGAAAACCCTAAAACCGAGTGAAAAATTCTTACGCCTTTTTGAAAACTCAAAATTGGAATCTGCCAAAGCCAATATGTTACATTTACACCGTTATGACATTTGACTTTCATAAATCAGCCCGGGCTGACATCAGAGAGGCCGTATAATTTTTTTTCTTCTAGGAAAACCCTAAAACCGGGTGAAAAATTCTTACGCCTTTTTGAAAACTCAAAATTGGAATCTGCCAAAGCCAATATGTTACATTTACACCGTTATGACATTTGACTTTCATAAATCAGCCCGGGCTGACATCAGAGAGGCCGTATAATTTTTTTTCTTCTAGGAAAACCCTAAAACCGGTGAAAAATTCTTACGCCTTTTTGAAAACTCAAAATTGGAATCTGCCAAAGCCAATATGTTACATTTACACCGTTATGACATTTGACTTTCATAAATCAGCCCGGGCTGACATCAGAGAGGCCGTATAATTTTTTTTCTTCTAGGAAAACCCTAAAACCGGGTGAAAAATTCTTACGCCTTTTTGAAAACTCAAAATTGGAATCTGCCAAAGCCAATATGTTACATTTACACCGTTATGACATTTGACTTTCATAAATCAGCCCGGGCTGACATCAGAGAGGCCGTATAATTTTTTTTCTTCTAGGAAAACCCTAAAACCGAGTGAAAAATTCTTACGCCTTTTGAAAACTCAAAATTGGAATCTGCCAAAGCCAATATGTTACATTTACACCGTTATGACATTTGACTTTCATAAATCAGCCCGGGCTGACATCAGAGAGGCCGTATAATTTTTTTTCTTCTAGGAAAACCCTAAAACCGGGTGAAAAATTCTTACGCCTTTTTGAAAACTCAAAATTGGAATCTGCCAAAGCCAATATGTTACATTTACACCGTTATGACATTTGACTTTCATAAATCAGCCCGGGCTGACATCAGAGAGGCCGTATAATTTTTTTTCTTCTAGGAAAACCCTAAAACCGGGTGAAAAATTCTTACGGCTTTTTGAAAACTCAAAATTGGAATCTGCCAAAGCCAATATGTTACATTTACACCGTTATGACATTTGACTTTCATAAATCAGCCCGGGCTGACATCAGAGAGGCCGTATAATTTTTTTTCTTCTAGGAAAACCCTAAAACCGAGTGAAAAATTCTTACGCCTTTTTGAAAACTCAAAATTGGAATCTGCCAAAGCCAATATGTTACATTTACACCGTTATGACATTTGACTTTCATAAATCAGCCCGGGCTGACATCAGAGAGGCCGTATAATTTTTTTCTTCTAGGAAAACCCTAAAACCGGGTGAAAAATTCTTACGCCTTTTTGAAAACTCAAAATTGGAATCTGCCAAAGCCAATATGTTACATTTACACCGTTATGACATTTGACTTTCATAAATCAGCCCGGGCTGACATCAGAGAGGCCGTATAATTTTTTTTCTTCTAGGAAAACCCTAAAACCGGTGAAAAATTCTTACGCCTTTTTGAAAACTCAAAATTGGAATCTGCCAAAGCCAATATGTTACATTTACACCGTTATGACATTTGACTTTCATAAATCAGCCCGGGCTGACATCAGAGAGGCCGTATAATTTTTTTTCTTCTAGGAAAACCCTAAAACCGAGTGAAAAATTCTTACGCCTTTTTGAAAACTCAAAATTGGAATCTGCCAAAGCCAATATGTTACATTTACACCGTTATGACATTTGACTTTCATAAATCAGCCCGGGCTGACATCAGAGAGGCCGTATAATTTTTTTTCTTCTAGGAAAACCCTAAAACCGGGTGAAAAATTCTTACGCCTTTTTGAAAACTCAAAATTGGAATCTGCCAAAGCCAATATGTTACATTTACACCGTTATGACATTTGACTTTCATAAATCAGCCCGGGCTGACATCAGAGAGGCCGTATAATTTTTTTTCTTCTAGGAAAACCCTAAAACCGAGTGAAAAATTCTTACGCCTTTTTGAAAACTCAAAATTGGAATCTGCCAAAGCCAATATGTTACATTTACACCGTTATGACATTTGACTTTCATAAATCAGCCCGGGCTGACATCAGAGAGGCCGTATAATTTTTTTTCTTCTAGGAAAACCCTAAAACCGGGTGAAAAATTCTTACGCCTTTTTGAAAACTCAAAATTGGAATCTGCCAAAGCCAATATGTTACATTTACACCGTTATGACATTTGACTTTCATAAATCAGCCCGGGCTGACATCAGAGAGGCCGTATAATTTTTTTTCTTCTAGGAAAACCCTAAAACCGGGTGAAAAATTCTTACGCCTTTTTGAAAACTCAAAATTGGAATCTGCCAAAGCCAATATGTTACATTTACACCGTTATGACATTTGACTTTCATAAATCAGCCCGGGCTGACATCAGAGAGGCCGTATAATTTTTTTTCTTCTAGGAAAACCCTAAAACCGAGTGAAAAATTCTTACGCCTTTTGAAAACTCAAAATTGGAATCTGCCAAAGCCAATATGTTACATTTACACCGTTATGACATTTGACTTTCATAAATCAGCCCGGGCTGACATCAGAGAGGCCGTATAATTTTTTTTCTTCTAGGAAAACCCTAAAACCGGTGAAAAATTCTTACGCCTTTTTGAAAACTCAAAATTGGAATCTGCCAAAGCCAATATGTTACATTTACACCGTTATGACATTTGACTTTCATAAATCAGCCCGGGCTGACATCAGAGAGGCCGTATAATTTTTTTTCTTCTAGGAAAACCCTAAAACCGGGTGAAAAATTCTTACGCCTTTTTGAAAACTCAAAATTGGAATCTGCCAAAGCCAATATGTTACATTTACACCGTTATGACATTTGACTTTCATAAATCAGCCCGGGCTGACATCAGAGAGGCCGTATAATTTTTTTTCTTCTAGGAAAACCCTAAAACCGGGTGAAAAATTCTTACGCCTTTTTGAAAACTCAAAATTGGAATCTGCCAAAGCCAATATGTTACATTTACACCGTTATGACATTTGACTTTCATAAATCAGCCCGGGCTGACATCAGAGAGGCCGTATAATTTTTTTTCTTCTAGGAAAACCCTAAAACCGGGTGAAAAATTCTTACGCCTTTTTGAAAACTCAAAATTGGAATCTGCCAAAGCCAATATGTTACATTTACACCGTTATGACATTTGACTTTCATAAATCAGCCCGGGCTGACATCAGAGAGGCCGTATAATTTTTTTTCTTCTAGGAAAACCCTAAAACCGGGTGAAAAATTCTTACGGCTTTTTGAAAACTCAAAATTGGAATCTGCCAAAGCCAATATGTTACATTTACACCGTTATGACATTTGACTTTCATAAATCAGCCCGGGCTGACATCAGAGAGGCCGTATAATTTTTTTTCTTCTAGGAAAACCCTAAAACCGAGTGAAAAATTCTTACGCCTTTTTGAAAACTCAAAATTGGAATCTGCCAAAGCCAATATGTTACATTTACACCGTTATGACATTTGACTTTCATAAATCAGCCCGGGCTGACATCAGAGAGGCCGTATAATTTTTTTTCTTCTAGGAAAACCCTAAAACCGGTGAAAAATTCTTACGCCTTTTTGAAAACTCAAAATTGGAATCTGCCAAAGCCAATATGTTACATTTACACCGTTATGACATTTGACTTTCATAAATCAGCCCGGGCTGACATCAGAGAGGCCGTATAATTTTTTTTCTTCTAGGAAAACCCTAAAACCGGGTGAAAAATTCTTACGCCTTTTTGAAAACTCAAAATTGGAATCTGCCAAAGCCAATATGTTACATTTACACCGTTATGACATTTGACTTTCATAAATCAGCCCGGGCTGACATCAGAGAGGCCGTATAATTTTTTTTCTTCTAGGAAAACCCTAAAACCGAGTGAAAAATTCTTACGCCTTTTTGAAAACTCAAAATTGGAATCTGCCAAAGCCAATATGTTACATTTACACCGTTATGACATTTGACTTTCATAAATCAGCCCGGGCTGACATCAGAGAGGCCGTATAATTTTTTTTCTTCTAGGAAAACCCTAAAACCGAGTGAAAAATTCTTACGCCTTTTTGAAAACTCAAAATTGGAATCTGCCAAAGCCAATATGTTACATTTACACCGTTATGACATTTGACTTTCATAAATCAGCCCGGGCTGACATCAGAGAGGCCGTATAATTTTTTTTCTTCTAGGAAAACCCTAAAACCGGGTGAAAAATTCTTACGCCTTTTTGAAAACTCAAAATTGGAATCTGCCAAAGCCAATATGTTACATTTACACCGTTATGACATTTGACTTTCATAAATCAGCCCGGGCTGACATCAGAGAGGCCGTATAATTTTTTTTCTTCTAGGAAAACCCTAAAACCGAGTGAAAAATTCTTACGCCTTTTTGAAAACTCAAAATTGGAATCTGCCAAAGCCAATATGTTACATTTACACCGTTATGACATTTGACTTTCATAAATCAGCCCGGGCTGACATCAGAGAGGCCGTATAATTTTTTTTCTTCTAGGAAAACCCTAAAACCGGGTGAAAAATTCTTACGCCTTTTTGAAAACTCAAAATTGGAATCTGCCAAAGCCAATATGTTACATTTACACCGTTATGACATTTGACTTTCATAAATCAGCCCGGGCTGACATCAGAGAGGCCGTATAATTTTTTTTCTTCTAGGAAAACCCTAAAACCGGGTGAAAAATTCTTACGCCTTTTTGAAAACTCAAAATTGGAATCTGCCAAAGCCAATATGTTACATTTACACCGTTATGACATTTGACTTTCATAAATCAGCCCGGGCTGACATCAGAGAGGCCGTATAATTTTTTTTCTTCTAGGAAAACCCTAAAACCGGGTGAAAAATTCTTACGCCTTTTTGAAAACTCAAAATTGGAATCTGCCAAAGCCAATATGTTACATTTACACCGTTATGACATTTGACTTTCATAAATCAGCCCGGGCTGACATCAGAGAGGCCGTATAATTTTTTTCTTCTAGGAAAACCCTAAAACCGAGTGAAAAATTCTTACGCCTTTTTGAAAACTCAAAATTGGAATCTGCCAAAGCCAATATGTTACATTTACACCGTTATGACATTTGACTTTCATAAATCAGCCCGGGCTGACATCAGAGAGGCCGTATAATTTTTTTTCTTCTAGGAAAACCCTAAAACCGAGTGAAAAATTCTTACGCCTTTTTGAAAACTCAAAATTGGAATCTGCCAAAGCCAATATGTTACATTTACACCGTTATGACATTTGACTTTCATAAATCAGCCCGGGCTGACATCAGAGAGGCCGTATAATTTTTTTTCTTCTAGGAAAACCCTAAAACCGGGTGAAAAATTCTTACGCCTTTTTGAAAACTCAAAATTGGAATCTGCCAAAGCCAATATGTTACATTTACACCGTTATGACATTTGACTTTCATAAATCAGCCCGGGCTGACATCAGAGAGGCCGTATAATTTTTTTTCTTCTAGGAAAACCCTAAAACCGAGTGAAAAATTCTTACGCCTTTTTGAAAACTCAAAATTGGAATCTGCCAAAGCCAATATGTTACATTTACACCGTTATGACATTTGACTTTCATAAATCAGCCCGGGCTGACATCAGAGAGGCCGTATAATTTTTTTTCTTCTAGGAAAACCCTAAAACCGAGTGAAAAATTCTTACGCCTTTTTGAAAACTCAAAATTGGAATCTGCCAAAGCCAATATGTTACATTTACACCGTTATGACATTTGACTTTCATAAATCAGCCCGGGCTGACATCAGAGAGGCCGTATAATTTTTTTTCTTCTAGGAAAACCCTAAAACCGGGTGAAAAATTCTTACGCCTTTTTGAAAACTCAAAATTGGAATCTGCCAAAGCCAATATGTTACATTTACACCGTTATGACATTTGACTTTCATAAATCAGCCCGGGCTGACATCAGAGAGGCCGTATAATTTTTTTTCTTCTAGGAAAACCCTAAAACCGGGTGAAAAATTCTTACGCCTTTTTGAAAACTCAAAATTGGAATCTGCCAAAGCCAATATGTTACATTTACACCGTTATGACATTTGACTTTCATAAATCAGCCCGGGCTGACATCAGAGAGGCCGTATAATTTTTTTTCTTCTAGGAAAACCCTAAAACCGAGTGAAAAATTCTTACGCCTTTTTGAAAACTCAAAATTGGAATCTGCCAAAGCCAATATGTTACATTTACACCGTTATGACATTTGACTTTCATAAATCAGCCCGGGCTGACATCAGAGAGGCCGTATAATTTTTTTTCTTCTAGGAAAACCCTAAAACCGAGTGAAAAATTCTTACGCCTTTTTGAAAACTCAAAATTGGAATCTGCCAAAGCCAATATGTTACATTTACACCGTTATGACATTTGACTTTCATAAATCAGCCCGGGCTGACATCAGAGAGGCCGTATAATTTTTTTTCTTCTAGGAAAACCCTAAAACCGGGTGAAAAATTCTTACGCCTTTTTGAAAACTCAAAATTGGAATCTGCCAAAGCCAATATGTTACATTTACACCGTTATGACATTTGACTTTCATAAATCAGCCCGGGCTGACATCAGAGAGGCCGTATAATTTTTTTTCTTCTAGGAAAACCCTAAAACCGGGTGAAAAATTCTTACGCCTTTTTGAAAACTCAAAATTGGAATCTGCCAAAGCCAATATGTTACATTTACACCGTTATGACATTTGACTTTCATAAATCAGCCCGGGCTGACATCAGAGAGGCCGTATAATTTTTTTTCTTCTAGGAAAACCCTAAAACCGGTGAAAAATTCTTACGCCTTTTGAAAACTCAAAATTGGAATCTGCCAAAGCCAATATGTTACATTTACACCGTTATGACATTTGACTTTCATAAATCAGCCCGGGCTGACATCAGAGAGGCCGTATAATTTTTTTTCTTCTAGGAAAACCCTAAAACCGGGTGAAAAATTCTTACGCCTTTTTGAAAACTCAAAATTGGAATCTGCCAAAGCCAATATGTTACATTTACACCGTTATGACATTTGACTTTCATAAATCAGCCCGGGCTGACATCAGAGAGGCCGTATAATTTTTTTTCTTCTAGGAAAACCCTAAAACCGAGTGAAAAATTCTTACGCCTTTTTGAAAACTCAAAATTGGAATCTGCCAAAGCCAATATGTTACATTTACACCGTTATGACATTTGACTTTCATAAATCAGCCCGGGCTGACATCAGAGAGGCCGTATAATTTTTTTTCTTCTAGGAAAACCCTAAAACCGGGTGAAAAATTCTTACGCCTTTTTGAAAACTCAAAATTGGAATCTGCCAAAGCCAATATGTTACATTTACACCGTTATGACATTTGACTTTCATAAATCAGCCCGGGCTGACATCAGAGAGGCCGTATAATTTTTTTTCTTCTAGGAAAACCCTAAAACCGGGTGAAAAATTCTTACGCCTTTTTGAAAACTCAAAATTGGAATCTGCCAAAGCCAATATGTTACATTTACACCGTTATGACATTTGACTTTCATAAATCAGCCCGGGCTGACATCAGAGAGGCCGTATAATTTTTTTTCTTCTAGGAAAACCCTAAAACCGGGTGAAAAATTCTTACGCCTTTTTGAAAACTCAAAATTGGAATCTGCCAAAGCCAATATGTTACATTTACACCGTTATGACATTTGACTTTCATAAATCAGCCCGGGCTGACATCAGAGAGGCCGTATAATTTTTTTTCTTCTAGGAAAACCCTAAAACCGAGTGAAAAATTCTTACGCCTTTTTGAAAACTCAAAATTGGAATCTGCCAAAGCCAATATGTTACATTTACACCGTTATGACATTTGACTTTCATAAATCAGCCCGGGCTGACATCAGAGAGGCCGTATAATTTTTTTTCTTCTAGGAAAACCCTAAAACCGAGTGAAAAATTCTTACGCCTTTTTGAAAACTCAAAATTGGAATCTGCCAAAGCCAATATGTTACATTTACACCGTTATGACATTTGACTTTCATAAATCAGCCCGGGCTGACATCAGAGAGGCCGTATAATTTTTTTTCTTCTAGGAAAACCCTAAAACCGGGTGAAAAATTCTTACGGCTTTTTGAAAACTCAAAATTGGAATCTGCCAAAGCCAATATGTTACATTTACACCGTTATGACATTTGACTTTCATAAATCAGCCCGGGCTGACATCAGAGAGGCCGTATAATTTTTTTTCTTCTAGGAAAACCCTAAAACCGGGAAAAATTCTTACGCCTTTTTGAAAACTCAAAATTGGAATCTGCCAAAGCCAATATGTTACATTTACACCGTTATGACATTTGACTTTCATAAATCAGCCCGGGCTGACATCAGAGAGGCCGTATAATTTTTTTTCTTCTAGGAAAACCCTAAAACCGAGTGAAAAATTCTTACGGCTTTTTGAAAACTCAAAATTGGAATCTGCCAAAGCCAATATGTTACATTTACACCGTTATGACATTTGACTTTCATAAATCAGCCCGGGCTGACATCAGAGAGGCCGTATAATTTTTTTTCTTCTAGGAAAACCCTAAAACCGGGTGAAAAATTCTTACGCCTTTTGAAAACTCAAAATTGGAATCTGCCAAAGCCAATATGTTACATTTACACCGTTATGACATTTGACTTTCATAAATCAGCCCGGGCTGACATCAGAGAGGCCGTATAATTTTTTTTCTTCTAGGAAAACCCTAAAACCGGGAAAAATTCTTACGCCTTTTTGAAAACTCAAAATTGGAATCTGCCAAAGCCAATATGTTACATTTACACCGTTATGACATTTGACTTTCATAAATCAGCCCGGGCTGACATCAGAGAGGCCGTATAATTTTTTTTCTTCTAGGAAAACCCTAAAACCGGGTGAAAAATTCTTACGCCTTTTTGAAAACTCAAAATTGGAATCTGCCAAAGCCAATATGTTACATTTACACCGTTATGACATTTGACTTTCATAAATCAGCCCGGGCTGACATCAGAGAGGCCGTATAATTTTTTTTCTTCTAGGAAAACCCTAAAACCGGTGAAAAATTCTTACGCCTTTTTGAAAACTCAAAATTGGAATCTGCCAAAGCCAATATGTTACATTTACACCGTTATGACATTTGACTTTCATAAATCAGCCCGGGCTGACATCAGAGAGGCCGTATAATTTTTTTTCTTCTAGGAAAACCCTAAAACCGGGTGAAAAATTCTTACGCCTTTTTGAAAACTCAAAATTGGAATCTGCCAAAGCCAATATGTTACATTTACACCGTTATGACATTTGACTTTCATAAATCAGCCCGGGCTGACATCAGAGAGGCCGTATAATTTTTTTTCTTCTAGGAAAACCCTAAAACCGGGTGAAAAATTCTTACGGCTTTTTGAAAACTCAAAATTGGAATCTGCCAAAGCCAATATGTTACATTTACACCGTTATGACATTTGACTTTCATAAATCAGCCCGGGCTGACATCAGAGAGGCCGTATAATTTTTTTTCTTCTAGGAAAACCCTAAAACCGAGTGAAAAATTCTTACGCCTTTTTGAAAACTCAAAATTGGAATCTGCCAAAGCCAATATGTTACATTTACACCGTTATGACATTTGACTTTCATAAATCAGCCCGGGCTGACATCAGAGAGGCCGTATAATTTTTTTTCTTCTAGGAAAACCCTAAAACCGGGTGAAAAATTCTTACGGCTTTTGAAAACTCAAAATTGGAATCTGCCAAAGCCAATATGTTACATTTACACCGTTATGACATTTGACTTTCATAAATCAGCCCGGGCTGACATCAGAGAGGCCGTATAATTTTTTTTCTTCTAGGAAAACCCTAAAACCGGGTGAAAAATTCTTACGCCTTTTTGAAAACTCAAAATTGGAATCTGCCAAAGCCAATATGTTACATTTACACCGTTATGACATTTGACTTTCATAAATCAGCCCGGGCTGACATCAGAGAGGCCGTATAATTTTTTTTCTTCTAGGAAAACCCTAAAACCGGGTGAAAAATTCTTACGGCTTTTTGAAAACTCAAAATTGGAATCTGCCAAAGCCAATATGTTACATTTACACCGTTATGACATTTGACTTTCATAAATCAGCCCGGGCTGACATCAGAGAGGCCGTATAATTTTTTTTCTTCTAGGAAAACCCTAAAACCGGGTGAAAAATTCTTACGCCTTTTTGAAAACTCAAAATTGGAATCTGCCAAAGCCAATATGTTACATTTACACCGTTATGACATTTGACTTTCATAAATCAGCCCGGGCTGACATCAGAGAGGCCGTATAATTTTTTTTCTTCTAGGAAAACCCTAAAACCGGTGAAAAATTCTTACGCCTTTTTGAAAACTCAAAATTGGAATCTGCCAAAGCCAATATGTTACATTTACACCGTTATGACATTTGACTTTCATAAATCAGCCCGGGCTGACATCAGAGAGGCCGTATAATTTTTTTTCTTCTAGGAAAACCCTAAAACCGAGTGAAAAATTCTTACGCCTTTTTGAAAACTCAAAATTGGAATCTGCCAAAGCCAATATGTTACATTTACACCGTTATGACATTTGACTTTCATAAATCAGCCCGGGCTGACATCAGAGAGGCCGTATAATTTTTTTCTTCTAGGAAAACCCTAAAACCGGGTGAAAAATTCTTACGCCTTTTTGAAAACTCAAAATTGGAATCTGCCAAAGCCAATATGTTACATTTACACCGTTATGACATTTGACTTTCATAAATCAGCCCGGGCTGACATCAGAGAGGCCGTATAATTTTTTTTCTTCTAGGAAAACCCTAAAACCGGGTGAAAAATTCTTACGCCTTTTTGAAAACTCAAAATTGGAATCTGCCAAAGCCAATATGTTACATTTACACCGTTATGACATTTGACTTTCATAAATCAGCCCGGGCTGACATCAGAGAGGCCGTATAATTTTTTTTCTTCTAGGAAAACCCTAAAACCGGGTGAAAAATTCTTACGCCTTTTTGAAAACTCAAAATTGGAATCTGCCAAAGCCAATATGTTACATTTACACCGTTATGACATTTGACTTTCATAAATCAGCCCGGGCTGACATCAGAGAGGCCGTATAATTTTTTTTCTTCTAGGAAAACCCTAAAACCGAGTGAAAAATTCTTACGCCTTTTTGAAAACTCAAAATTGGAATCTGCCAAAGCCAATATGTTACATTTACACCGTTATGACATTTGACTTTCATAAATCAGCCCGGGCTGACATCAGAGAGGCCGTATAATTTTTTTTCTTCTAGGAAAACCCTAAAACCGGGTGAAAAATTCTTACGCCTTTTGAAAACTCAAAATTGGAATCTGCCAAAGCCAATATGTTACATTTACACCGTTATGACATTTGACTTTCATAAATCAGCCCGGGCTGACATCAGAGAGGCCGTATAATTTTTTTTCTTCTAGGAAAACCCTAAAACCGGGTGAAAAATTCTTACGCCTTTTTGAAAACTCAAAATTGGAATCTGCCAAAGCCAATATGTTACATTTACACCGTTATGACATTTGACTTTCATAAATCAGCCCGGGCTGACATCAGAGAGGCCGTATAATTTTTTTTCTTCTAGGAAAACCCTAAAACCGGGTGAAAAATTCTTACGCCTTTTTGAAAACTCAAAATTGGAATCTGCCAAAGCCAATATGTTACATTTACACCGTTATGACATTTGACTTTCATAAATCAGCCCGGGCTGACATCAGAGAGGCCGTATAATTTTTTTTCTTCTAGGAAAACCCTAAAACCGGGTGAAAAATTCTTACGCCTTTTTGAAAACTCAAAATTGGAATCTGCCAAAGCCAATATGTTACATTTACACCGTTATGACATTTGACTTTCATAAATCAGCCCGGGCTGACATCAGAGAGGCCGTATAATTTTTTTTCTTCTAGGAAAACCCTAAAACCGGGTGAAAAATTCTTACGCCTTTTTGAAAACTCAAAATTGGAATCTGCCAAAGCCAATATGTTACATTTACACCGTTATGACATTTGACTTTCATAAATCAGCCCGGGCTGACATCAGAGAGGCCGTATAATTTTTTTTCTTCTAGGAAAACCCTAAAACCGGGTGAAAAATTCTTACGCCTTTTGAAAACTCAAAATTGGAATCTGCCAAAGCCAATATGTTACATTTACACCGTTATGACATTTGACTTTCATAAATCAGCCCGGGCTGACATCAGAGAGGCCGTATAATTTTTTTTCTTCTAGGAAAACCCTAAAACCGGGTGAAAAATTCTTACGGCTTTTTGAAAACTCAAAATTGGAATCTGCCAAAGCCAATATGTTACATTTACACCGTTATGACATTTGACTTTCATAAATCAGCCCGGGCTGACATCAGAGAGGCCGTATAATTTTTTTTCTTCTAGGAAAACCCTAAAACCGGTGAAAAATTCTTACGCCTTTTTGAAAACTCAAAATTGGAATCTGCCAAAGCCAATATGTTACATTTACACCGTTATGACATTTGACTTTCATAAATCAGCCCGGGCTGACATCAGAGAGGCCGTATAATTTTTTTTCTTCTAGGAAAACCCTAAAACCGGGTGAAAAATTCTTACGCCTTTTTGAAAACTCAAAATTGGAATCTGCCAAAGCCAATATGTTACATTTACACCGTTATGACATTTGACTTTCATAAATCAGCCCGGGCTGACATCAGAGAGGCCGTATAATTTTTTTTCTTCTAGGAAAACCCTAAAACCGGTGAAAAAATTCTTACGCCTTTTGAAAACTCAAAATTGGAATCTGCCAAAGCCAATATGTTACATTTACACCGTTATGACATTTGACTTTCATAAATCAGCCCGGGCTGACATCAGAGAGGCCGTATAATTTTTTTCTTCTAGGAAAACCCTAAAACCGGTGAAAAATTCTTACGGCTTTTTGAAAACTCAAAATTGGAATCTGCCAAAGCCAATATGTTACATTTACACCGTTATGACATTTGACTTTCATAAATCAGCCCGGGCTGACATCAGAGAGGCCGTATAATTTTTTTTCTTCTAGGAAAACCCTAAAACCGAGTGAAAAATTCTTACGCCTTTTTGAAAACTCAAAATTGGAATCTGCCAAAGCCAATATGTTACATTTACACCGTTATGACATTTGACTTTCATAAATCAGCCCGGGCTGACATCAGAGAGGCCGTATAATTTTTTTTCTTCTAGGAAAACCCTAAAACCGAGTGAAAAATTCTTACGCCTTTTTGAAAACTCAAAATTGGAATCTGCCAAAGCCAATATGTTACATTTACACCGTTATGACATTTGACTTTCATAAATCAGCCCGGGCTGACATCAGAGAGGCCGTATAATTTTTTTTCTTCTAGGAAAACCCTAAAACCGGGTGAAAAATTCTTACGCCTTTTGAAAACTCAAAATTGGAATCTGCCAAAGCCAATATGTTACATTTACACCGTTATGACATTTGACTTTCATAAATCAGCCCGGGCTGACATCAGAGAGGCCGTATAATTTTTTTTTCTAGGAAAACCCTAAAACCGGGTGAAAAATTCTTACGCCTTTTTGAAAACTCAAAATTGGAATCTGCCAAAGCCAATATGTTACATTTACACCGTTATGACATTTGACTTTCATAAATCAGCCCGGGCTGACATCAGAGAGGCCGTATAATTTTTTTTCTTCTAGGAAAACCCTAAAACCGAGTGAAAAATTCTTACGCCTTTTTGAAAACTCAAAATTGGAATCTGCCAAAGCCAATATGTTACATTTACACCGTTATGACATTTGACTTTCATAAATCAGCCCGGGCTGACATCAGAGAGGCCGTATAATTTTTTTTCTTCTAGGAAAACCCTAAAACCGGGTGAAAAATTCTTACGGCATTTTGAAAACTCAAAATTGGAATCTGCCAAAGCCAATATGTTACATTTACACCGTTATGACATTTGACTTTCATAAATCAGCCCGGGCTGACATCAGAGAGGCCGTATAATTTTTTTTCTTCTAGGAAAACCCTAAAACCGGGTGAAAAATTCTTACGCCTTTTTGAAAACTCAAAATTGGAATCTGCCAAAGCCAATATGTTACATTTACACCGTTATGACATTTGACTTTCATAAATCAGCCCGGGCTGACATCAGAGAGGCCGTATAATTTTTTTTCTTCTAGGAAAACCCTAAAACCGAGTGAAAAATTCTTACGCCTTTTTGAAAACTCAAAATTGGAATCTGCCAAAGCCAATATGTTACATTTACACCGTTATGACATTTGACTTTCATAAATCAGCCCGGGCTGACATCAGAGAGGCCGTATAATTTTTTTTCTTCTAGGAAAACCCTAAAACCGAGTGAAAAATTCTTACGCCTTTTTGAAAACTCAAAATTGGAATCTGCCAAAGCCAATATGTTACATTTACACCGTTATGACATTTGACTTTCATAAATCAGCCCGGGCTGACATCAGAGAGGCCGTATAATTTTTTTTCTTCTAGGAAAACCCTAAAACCGGGTGAAAAATTCTTACGCCTTTTTGAAAACTCAAAATTGGAATCTGCCAAAGCCAATATGTTACATTTACACCGTTATGACATTTGACTTTCATAAATCAGCCCGGGCTGACATCAGAGAGGCCGTATAATTTTTTTCTTCTAGGAAAACCCTAAAACCGAGTGAAAAATTCTTACGCCTTTTTGAAAACTCAAAATTGGAATCTGCCAAAGCCAATATGTTACATTTACACCGTTATGACATTTGACTTTCATAAATCAGCCCGGGCTGACATCAGAGAGGCCGTATAATTTTTTTTCTTCTAGGAAAACCCTAAAACCGGGTGAAAAATTCTTACGGCTTTTTGAAAACTCAAAATTGGAATCTGCCAAAGCCAATATGTTACATTTACACCGTTATGACATTTGACTTTCATAAATCAGCCCGGGCTGACATCAGAGAGGCCGTATAATTTTTTTTCTTCTAGGAAAACCCTAAAACCGAGTGAAAAATTCTTACGCCTTTTTGAAAACTCAAAATTGGAATCTGCCAAAGCCAATATGTTACATTTACACCGTTATGACATTTGACTTTCATAAATCAGCCCGGGCTGACATCAGAGAGGCCGTATAATTTTTTTTCTTCTAGGAAAACCCTAAAACCGGTGAAAAATTCTTACGGCTTTTTGAAAACTCAAAATTGGAATCTGCCAAAGCCAATATGTTACATTTACACCGTTATGACATTTGACTTTCATAAATCAGCCCGGGCTGACATCAGAGAGGCCGTATAATTTTTTTCTTCTAGGAAAACCCTAAAACCGGGTGAAAAATTCTTACGGCTTTTTGAAAACTCAAAATTGGAATCTGCCAAAGCCAATATGTTACATTTACACCGTTATGACATTTGACTTTCATAAATCAGCCCGGGCTGACATCAGAGAGGCCGTATAATTTTTTTTCTTCTAGGAAAACCCTAAAACCGAGTGAAAAATTCTTACGCCTTTTTGAAAACTCAAAATTGGAATCTGCCAAAGCCAATATGTTACATTTACACCGTTATGACATTTGACTTTCATAAATCAGCCCGGGCTGACATCAGAGAGGCCGTATAATTTTTTTTCTTCTAGGAAAACCCTAAAACCGGGTGAAAAATTCTTACGGCTTTTTGAAAACTCAAAATTGGAATCTGCCAAAGCCAATATGTTACATTTACACCGTTATGACATTTGACTTTCATAAATCAGCCCGGGCTGACATCAGAGAGGCCGTATAATTTTTTTTCTTCTAGGAAAACCCTAAAACCGAGTGAAAAATTCTTACGCCTTTTGAAAACTCAAAATTGGAATCTGCCAAAGCCAATATGTTACATTTACACCGTTATGACATTTGACTTTCATAAATCAGCCCGGGCTGACATCAGAGAGGCCGTATAATTTTTTTTCTTCTAGGAAAACCCTAAAACCGAGAAAAATTCTTACGCCTTTTTGAAAACTCAAAATTGGAATCTGCCAAAGCCAATATGTTACATTTACACCGTTATGACATTTGACTTTCATAAATCAGCCCGGGCTGACATCAGAGAGGCCGTATAATTTTTTTTCTTCTAGGAAAACCCTAAAACCGAGTGAAAAATTCTTACGCTTTTTGAAAACTCAAAATTGGAATCTGCCAAAGCCAATATGTTACATTTACACCGTTATTATGACATTTGACTTTCATAAATCAGCCCGGGCTGACATCAGAGAGGCCGTATAATTTTTTTCTTCTAGGAAAACCCTAAAACCGGGTGAAAAATTCTTACGGCTTTTTGAAAACTCAAAATTGGAATCTGCCAAAGCCAATATGTTACATTTACACCGTTATGACATTTGACTTTCATAAATCAGCCCGGGCTGACATCAGAGAGGCCGTATAATTTTTTTCTTCTAGGAAAACCCTAAAACCGAGTGAAAAATTCTTACGAATTTTTGAAAACTCAAAATTGGAATCTGCCAAAGCCAATATGTTACATTTACACCGTTATGACATTTGACTTTCATAAATCAGCCCGGGCTGACATCAGAGAGGCCGTATAATTTTTTTCTTCTAGGAAAACCCTAAACCGGTGAAAAATTCTTACGCATTTTGAAAACTCAAAATTGGAATCTGCCAAAGCCAATATGTTACATTTACACCGTTATGACATTTGACTTTCATAAATCAGCCCGGGCTGACATCAGAGAGGCCGTATAATTTTTTTTTCTAGGAAAACCCTAAAACCGAGTGAAAAATTCTTACGGCATTTTGAAAACTCAAAATTGGAATCTGCCAAAGCCAATATGTTACATTTACACCGTTATGACATTTGACTTTCATAAATCAGCCCGGGCTGACATCAGAGAGGCCGTATAAATTTTTTCTTCTAGGAAAACCCTAAAACCGGGTGAAAAATTCTTACGCCTTTTTGAAAACTCAAAATTGGAATCTGCCAAAGCCAATATGTTACATTTACATCGTTATGACATTTGACTTTCATAAATCAGCCCGGGCTGACATCAGAGAGGCCGTATAATTTTTTTTTCTTCGAAACCCTAACCCTTTGAAAAATTCTTACGCCTTTTTGAAAACTCAAAATTGGAATGCCAAAGCCAATATGTTACATTTACACCGTTATGACATTTGACTTTCATAAATTTCGGGCTGACATCAGAGAGGCCGTATAAATTTTTTTCTCTAGGGAAAATCCAGAACGAGGATGAGTTGTACCGCCAAGATGGCAATGTGATTAATATTGGGAGATCTGCTGCTCAGCTATATAAGTTGCTCCAACTCTATGTACTCAAAAAACAAACTGCACAAAGTGAATTTGTTTAAGAAGAGAGATTCTGAAAATTTGGTTGTAAGAAGTTTTTACAAATTACGAACGTTTTTTATTATTTTTGAGAATTTTGATTTTGTTCAAATTCACTTTGTGGAATGTTAACATCAGGTCCCGAGTATATCTTTTTCTTGGTTGTAAGAAGTTTTTTAAAAAAATTCACAAATTAAGAATGTTTTTTTGATTTTCTGATGACTTTCGATTTTGTCCAAATTTTAATGTATATGTCTTAGTAAACCAATTCACTTTGAGTACATCATTTTGATAAATCGGACATACAAAAAAATCAATCAAAAAATGTATAATATTTGTTTACGAAGCGAGACACTCGAAAAGTTGGTTAAAATAGTTTTTTAAGAAATTTTTACAAATTACGGACGTTCCTTTTTTTTTTTTTTGATAATTTCGATTTTGACCAAATTCTGTTTCTGGAATCTTGACATCAGGTCCCGAGTACGTCATTTTATTGGTTGTAAGAAGTTTTTAAGAAATTTTCACAAATTATGAACATTTTTTGATAAATTGGACATACAAAAAATATATAAGCTGTATTCCACCTTAATTCGGCAGAGTCTCCCCCGCAAAGGGATGACTTGTATCGAATATTTGGAGGTCTGATGCTCAGAAATATAAGTAGCTCCAGCTCTATGTGCTCAAAAAACAAATTCCACAAAATGGATTTGTTTACCAAGAGAGATACTCGAAAATTTGGTTGTAAGATGTTTTTAAGAATTTTTTCAAATTATAGACTTTTTTATATTTTTTTATAAATTTCGATTTGTCCATTTGTGAAATGTTAACATCAAGTCTCGAGTACATCATTTTGTTTTTGTAAGAAGTTTTAAGAAAGATTCACAAATTATGAGCGCTTTTGATTTTTTGATAAATTTCAATTTTGTCAAAATTTTCGAGTATATGTCTTTGTAAACCAATTCACTTTGATTACATCATTTTGATAATTTGGACATGGAAAAAAATCAAATCAAAAAAATAAATAAGCTGGATTCCACTTAAGTTTCGGCAGAGCCTCCTCGTAAATTTCGTGCTTGGCGATCGATCCCCGCATGGGGATGAGTTGTACCGCCATAGAGGGCAATGAGAGTAATATTGGGAGAGGTCTATATGGGATGGTACTGATCAGCTCTCTAAGCTGATTTAGCTCTATGTACTCGATAAACAATTCCACAAGGTAAATTTTTTTACGAAGAGAGATACTCGAAAATTTGGTTGTTAGAAGTTTTAAGAAATTTTCACAAACTACGAACGTTTTTTCGATTTTTTTGCTAAATTTCGATTTGTCCAAATTTAGTTTGAGATATGTTAACATCAAGTCTCGATTACATCATTTTCTTTGTAGTAAGAAGTTTTTAATTTTTCATAAATTATGAATGTTTTTCGATTTTTTTTATAAATTTCAATTTGGCCCATATTTTCGTGTATCTGTCTTCGTAAATCAAGTCGCTTTGAGTACATCATTTTTGATAAATTGGATATACCAAAAAAATCAAATCAAAAAAATATATAAGCCGTGTTCCACCTAAACTTCGGTAGAGCCTCCGCATAAATTTCGTACTTGGCGATCGATCGTAGCATGGTGATGAGTTGTACAACCGTAGAGGACAATAAGATTAATATTGGGAGGTCTGCTGCTCAGATACATAAGCTGCTCCAGCTCAATTTACTCAAAAAAAAAATCCAAAAAGTGAATTTGTTTACTAAGAGAGACACTTGAAAATTTGGTTGTAAGAAGTTTTTACAAATGATGGACGTTTTTTTTATTTTTTGAGAAATTTTGATTTGTCCAAATTCACTTTGTGGAATGTTAACATCAAGTCCAAATTTTCGTGTATCTGTCTTCTCGTAAATCAATTCACTTTGAGAACTTCATTTTTTTATAAATTGGACATACAAAAAATAAAAAAAAATCAAAAAAATATATCAGCTAGGTTCCATCAAAATTTCGGCAGAATCACCGTATAAATTTCTTGCTCGGCGATCGATCGCAGAACGAGGATGAGTTGTACCGCCAAGATGGCAATGTGATTAATATTGGGAGATCTGCTGCTCAGCTATATAAGTTGCTCCCAACTCTATGTACTCAAAAAAACTGCACAAAGTGAATTTGTTTAAGAAGAGAGATTCTGAAAATTTGGTTGTAAGAAGTTTTTACAAATTACGAACGTTTTTTATTATTTTTGAGAAATTTTGATTTTGTTCAAATTCACTTTGTGGAATGTTAACATCAGGTCCCGAGTATATCATTTTCTTGGTTGTAAGAAGTTTTTTAAAAAAATTCACAAATTAAGAATGTTTTTTTGATTTTCTGATGACTTTCGATTTTGTCCAAATTTTAATGTATATGTCTTAGTAAACCAATTCACTTTGAGTACATCATTTTTGATAAATCGGACATACAAAAAAATCAAATCAAAAAATGTATAATATTTGTTTACGAAGCGAGACACTCGAAAAGTTTGGTTAAAATAGTTTTTTAAGAAATTTTTACAAATTATGGACGTTCCTTTTTTTTTTTTTTTTGATAAATTTCGATTTTGACCAAATTCTTTTCTGGAATCTTGACATCAGGTCCCGAGTACGTCATTTTTTATTGGTTGTAAGAAGTTTTAAGAAATTTTCACAAATTATGAACATTTTTTGATAAATTGGACATACAAAAAATATATAAGCTGGGTTCCACCTTAATTTCGGCAGAGTCTCCCCCCGCAAAGGGATGAGTTGTATCGAATATTTGGAGGTCTGATGCTCAGAAATATAAGTAGCTCCAGTTCAATGTGCTCAAAAAACGAATTCCACAAAGTGGATTTGTTTACAAAGAGAGATACTCGAAAGTTTGGTTGTAAGATGTTTTTAAGAATTTTTTACAAATTACAGACTTTTTTTTATTTTTCATAAATTTCGATTTTGTCCATTTGTGAAATGTTATCATCAAGTCTCGAGTACATCATTTTGTTTGTTGTAAGAGTTTTTAAGAAATATTCACAAATTATGAGCGCTTTTGATTTTTTGATAAAATTCAATTTGTCAAAAGTTTCGAGTTTGTCTTTGTAAACCAATTCACTCACTTTGATTACATAATTTTGATAATTTGGACATGGAAAAAAATCAAATCAAAAAAATAAATAAGCTGGATTCCACTTAAGTTTCGGCAGAGCCTCCTCGTAAATTTCGTGCTTGGCGATCGATCGCCGCATGGGGATGAGTTGTACCGCCACAGAGGCAATGAGATTAATATTCGTGTATCTGTCTTCATAAATCAATTCACTTTGAGAACTTCATTTTTGATAAATTGGACATACAAAAAATAAAAACAAATCAAAAAAATAATCAGCCCTATTCCATCAAAATTTCGGCAGAATCTCCGTATAAATTTCTTGCTCGGCGATCGATCGCAGAATGAGGATGAGTTCTACCGCCAAGATGGCAATGTGATTAATATTGGGAGATCTTTGCTGCTCAGCTATATAAGTTGCTCCAACTCTATGTACTCAAAAACAAATTGCACAAAGTGAATTTGTTTAAGAAGAGAGATTCTGAAAATTTGGTTGTAAGAAGTTTTTACAAATTACGGACGTTTTTTATTATTTTTTGAGAAATTTTGATTTTGTCCAAATTCACTTTGTGGAATGTTAACATCAGGTCCCGATTACATAATTTTTCTTGGTTGTAAGAAGTTTTTTAAAAAAATTCACAAATTAAGAATGTTTGTTTGATTTTCTGATGATTTTCGATTTTGTCCAAATTTTAATGTATATGTCTTAGTAAACAAATTCACTTTGAGTACATCATTTTTGATAAATCGGACATACAAAAAAATCAAATCAAAAAATGTATAATATTTGTTTACAAAGCGATACACTCGAAAAGTTGGTTGTAAAAGTATTTTAAGAAATTTACAAATTACGGACGTTCCTTTTTTATTTGTTGATAAATTTCGATTTTGACCAAATTCTGTTTCTGGAATCTTGACATCAGGTCCCGAGTACGTCATTTTCTTGGTTGTAAGAAGTTTTTATGAAATTTTCACAAATTATGATCATTTTTCGATTTTTTTGATAAATTTCAATTTTGTCCGAATTTTTGAGAAGTAGTTTTTGTAAACCAATTCACTATAAGTACATCAAATTTGATAAATTGGACATACAAAAAAATATATAAGCTGGGTTCCACCTTAATTCGGCAGAGTCTCCCCCGCAAAGGGATGAGTTGTATCGAATATTTGGAGGTTTGATGCTCAGAAATATAAGTAGCTCCAGCTCTATGTGCTCAAAAAACAAATTCCACAAAGTGGATTTGTTTACGAAGAGAGATACTCGAAAATTTGGTTGTAAGATATTTTTAAGAATTTTTTACAAATTACAGACTTTTTTTATAAATTTCGATTTTGTCCATTTGTGAAATGTTAACATCAAGTCTCGAGTACATCATTTTTTGTTGTAAGAAGTTTTTAAGAAATATTCACAAATTATGAGCGCTTTTGATTTTTTGATAAATTTCAATTTTGTCAAAATTTTCGAGTATCTGTCTTGTAAACCAATTCACTTTGATTACATCATTTTGATAATTTGGACATGGAAAAAAATCAAATCAAAAAAATAAATAAGCTGGATTCCACTTAAGTTTCGGCAGAGCCTCCTCGTAAATTTCGTGCTTGGCGATCGATCCCTGCATGGCGATGAGTTGTACCGCCATAGAGGGCAATGACATTAATATTGGGAGGTCTTCAGCTCAGCCATATAAGCTGATTTAGCTCTATGTACTCGATAAACAAATTCCACAAGGTAAATTTTTTTACGAAGAGAGATATTCGAAAATTTGGTTGTTAGAAGTTTTTAAGAAATTTTCACAAACAACGAACGTTTTTTCGATTTTTTGCTAAATTTCGATTTGTCCAAATTTAGTTTGAGATATGTTAACATCAAGTCTCGATTACATCATTTTCTTTGTAGTAAGAAGTTTTTAAGAATTTTTCACAAATTATGAATGTTTTTCAATTTTTTAAAAATTTCAATTTGGCCCATATTTTCGTGTATCTGTCTTCGTAAATCAAGTCGATTTGAGTACATCATTTTTGATAAATTGGATATACCAACAAAATCAAATCAAAAAAGTATATAAGCTGTGTTCCACCTAAACTTCGGTAGAGCCTCCGCATAAATTTCGTGCTTGGCGATCGATCGTAGCATGGGGATGAGTGGTACAGTCGTAGAGGACAATAAGATTAATATTGGGAGGTCTGCTGCTCAGATACATAAGCTGCTCCAGCTCAATTTACTCAAAAAAAAAAATCCAAAAAGTGAATTTTGACTAAGAGAGACACTTGAAAATTTGGTTATAAGAAGTTTTTAAAATACGGACGTTTTTTTTTTATTTTTGAGAAATTTGATTTTGTCCAAATTCACTTTGTGGAATGTTCAAGTCCAAATTTTAGTGTATCTGTCTTCATAAATCAATTCACTTTGAGAACTTCATTTTTTATAAATTGGACATACAAAAAAAAAAAAAACAAATCAAAAAATATATCAGCTAGGTTCCGTCAAAATTTCGGCAGAATCTCCGTATAAATTTCTTGCTCGGCGATCGATCGCAGAACGAGGATGAGTTGTACCGCCATGGATGGCAATGTGATTAATATTGGGAGATCTGCTGCTCAGCTATATAAGTTGCTCCAACTCTATGTACTCAAAAAACAAATTGCACAAAGTGAATTTGTTTAAGAAGAGAGATTCTCGAAAATTTGGTTGTAAGAAGTTTTTATAAATTACGGACGTTTTTTATTATTTTTGAGAAATTTTTATTTTGTCCAAATTCACTTTGTGGAATGTTAACATCAAGTCCCGGGTACATCATTTTTTTGGTTGTAAGAAGTTTTTTAAAAAATTTCACAAATTAAGATCGTTTTTTGATTTTCTGATGAATTCGATTTTGTCCAAATTTTAATGTATATGTTTTAGTAAACCAATTCACTTTGAGTACATCATTTTTGATAATCGGACATACAAAAAATCAAATCAAAAAATGTATAATATTTATTTACGAAGCGAGATACTCGAAAATTTGGTTATAAAGTTTTTTAAGAAATTTTTACAAATTACGGACGTTCCTCGTTCTGCGATCGATCGCCGAGCAAGAAATTTATACGGAGATTCTGCCGAAATTTTGATGGAACCTAGCTGATATATTTTTTTGATTTGATTTTATATTTTGTATGTCCAATTTATCAAAATGAAGTTCTCAAAGTGAATTGATTTACGAAGACAGATACACGAAAATTTGGACTTGATGTTAACATTCCACAAAGTGAATTTGGATAAAATCAAAATTTCTCAAAAAATAAAAAAAACGTCCGTAATTTGTAAAAACTTCTTACAACCAAATTTTCGAGTGTCTCTCTTAGTAAACAAATTCACTTTTTGGATTTTTTTTTTTGAGTAAATTGAGCAGGAGCAGCTTATGTATCTGAGCAGCAGACCTCACAATATTAATCTTATTGTCCTCTACGGGTGTACAACTCATCCCCATGTTACGATCGATCGCCAAGCACAAAAATTATGCGGAGCTCTACCGAAGTTTCGGTGGAACACAGCTTATATAATTTTTTGATTTGATTTTTTGGGTATATCCAATTTATCAAAAATGATGTACTCAAAGCGACTTGATTTACGAAGACAGATACACGAAAATATGGGCCAAATTGAATTTATAAAAAATCAAAAAACATTCTTAATTTGTGAAAATTTTTCTTAAAACTTCTTACTACAAAGAAAATGATGCAATCGAGACTTGATGTTGACATATCTCAAAATAAATTTGTACAAATCAAAATTTAGCAAAAAAATCGAAAAAACGTTCGTAGTTTGTGGAAATTTCTTAAAACTTATAACAACCAAATTTTCGAGTATCTATCTTCGTAAAAAAATTTACCTTGTGGAATTTGTTTATCGAGTACATAGAGCTATATCAGCTTGTATAGCTGAGCTAAAGACCTCCCAATATTAATCTCATTGCCCTCTGTGGCGGTACACTCATCCCCATGAGTCGATCGATCGCCAAGCACGAAATTTACAAGGAGGTTCTGCCGAAACTTAAGTGGAATCCAGCTTATTTATTTTTTGATTTGATTTTTTTCCATATCCAAATTATCAAAATGATGTAATCAAAGTGCATTGGTTTACAAAGACAGATACTCGAAAATTTTGACAAAATTGAAATTTTTCAAAAATCAAAAGCATTCAAAATTTGTGAATATTTCTTAAAAACTTCTTACAACAAACAAATGATATATTCGAGACTTGATGTTAACATTTCACAAATGGACAAAATCGAAATTTATAAAAAAGTAAAAAAAAGTCTGTAATTTGTACAAAATTCTTAAAAACATCTTACAACCAAATTTTCGAGTATCTCTCTTCGTAAACAAATCCACTTTGTGGAATTTGTTTTTGAACACATAGAGCTGGAGCTACTTATATTTCTGAGCATCAGACCTCCAAATATTCGATACAACTCATCCCTTTGAGGGGGAGACTCTGGAGCGCTACTTATATTATAACCAAATTTTCGAGTATCTTGCTTCCACAAAGTGAATTTGGAAAAAATCAAAATTTCTCAAAAAATAAAAAAAACGTCCGTATTTGTAAAAACTTCTTAGAACCAATTTTTCGAGTGTCTCTGTTAGTAAACAAATTCACTTTTTGATTTTTTTTTTTTTTGAGTAAATTGAGCTGGAGCAGCTTATGTATCGGAGCAGCAGACCTCCCAATATTAATCTTATTGTCCTCTACGGCTGTACAACTCATCCCCATGCTACGATCGATCGCCAAGCATGAAATTTATGCGGAGGCTCTACCGATGTTTAGGTGGAACACAGCTTATATTTTTTTTTGATTTGAGTTTTTTGGTATATCCAATTTATCAAAATGATGTACTCAAAGCGACTAGAATTACGAAGATAGATACATGAAAATATGGTCCAAATTCAAATTTATAAAAAAACTCGAAAAACATTCATAATTTGTGAAAAATTACTTAAAAACTTTTTCTACAAAGAAAATGATGTAATCGAGACTTGATGTTACATATCTCAAACTAAATTTGGACAAATCAAAATTTAGCAAAAAAATCGAATTAACGTTCGTAGTTTGTGAAATTTTCTTACAAAATTCTAACAACCAAATTTCGAGTATCTCTCTTCGTAAAAAATTTACCTGTGGAATTTGTTTATTCGAGTACATAGAGCTAATCAGCTTATATAGCTGAGCTGAAGACCTCCCAATATTAATCTCATTGCCCTCTATGGCTGTACAACTCATCCCCATGCGGCGATCGATTGCCAATTTACGAGGAGCCTATGCCCAAAACTTAGTGGATAATCCAGCTTATTTATTTGTTTTTTGATTTGATTTTTTCCTGTCCAAATATCAAAATGATTTAATCAAGTGAATTGGTTTACAAAGAAAGATACTCGAAATTTTGACAAAATTGAAATTTATCAAAAATCAAAAGCGCTCATATTCGTGAATATTTCTTAAAAACTTCTTACAACAAACAAATGATGTACCGAGACTTGTATTAACATTTCACAAATGGACAAATCGAAATTTATGAAAAACTAACAAAAAAGTCCTGTAATTTGTAAACAATTCTTAAAAACATCTACATCTACAAACCAAATTTTCGAGTATCTCTCTCCGTAAACAAATCCACTTTGTGGAATTGTTTTTTGAGCACTAGAGCTGGATCTACTTATATTTCTGAGCATCAGACCTCCAAATATTCGATACAACTACTAACTATACCTTCTCGGGGGAGACTCTGCGAAATTAAGGTGGAACCCAGCTTATATATTTTTTTGTATGTTCAATTTATCAAATTTGATGTACTTAAAGTGATTGGTTTACAAAAACTACTACTCAAAAAATTTGGACAAAATTGAAATTTATCAAA